>JBBJLS010040321.1:0-13961 GCA_037577275.1 Bryconaethiops microstoma
CATTGTAGATTAATATTGAAAACATCACCTATTGCTCTGGTGACAGCTTTGCACACTCTTGGCATTTTTTCAATCAGATTCATAAGGAATCGACCTGGAATGGTATTTAATTAACAGGTGTTCTTCAACAAGAGTTCATTAGTGGAATTTCTTGCGTTCTTAATGTGTTTGGGATCATCAGTTGTGATGGTCGGGTTGGTACACAGTTAGTAATCCTATTCCACTACAGTTCTACTTCACATTATGGCAAGAACCACTTAACTAAATAAAAAAAACAACAGTCCATTATTACCTTATTACAAAACATATTCTGGTTTGTTGAACTCTTTTTTTACTGCATAATTCCGTGTTCCTTCATCATTTTGTTTGTTTTCAGTATTAATCTACAATGTAGAAAATAATAAAAACAAAAAAAAACATTGAATGAGAAGGTGTGTCCAAACTTTTGACTGGTAATGTGTGTATGTGTATATAAATATACAGTACTGTGCAAAAATCTTAGGCATCTGAGAAAATTATGCTTAAAAGCTGTTTACTACTGGGCAGTGGTGTTAATTTCGTGTTAAAACACTAACATTACAACAAATGCAAACAATATTAACACAGTAAATGGTGGTTTTATGTTTGGCAAAGAGTTCACTTAACTATTTCTAGACCTCTTTCCTCATGGAAGCCCAGTTTCACTTGCAGCTCCATCAAATACCTGGTTTGGCTCTATTTACTTCAATACATTAGATTTGGTGTGTTGCTTATGGGATTTTATTAATTCACCCAGTGACTGGAGTCACTGAGCAGAAATCTGGATCCAAACCTGTGTTCTTCTAACCAGCTCACAAAATATTGACTTCTTTTTTGAAAAAAGAAATCTTGATACTTTTACTGCTTTCTTGTTTGTTTGCATTTATTCTAATATTCAGCTGTGTTTTTGTTAGCAGAAAGAAGCCCACAGCTGATATAAATGACTTCAAACAATTTACGTAGGTGCCTAAGACTTTTGCACAGTACTGTGTATATATATCGTGCCGATGGACACGAACATCGTTTAATACTGAAAACATATATTTGAAGCTTGTTAAACACATCCCATGTTTTAGACAAAGCTTGTCACGCAAATGAAGAAATGTTAGCCATTGACTAAAGTAGTTTCATAGTGAATACACTGATACAAACCCATTGGTTAGACTTCCACCTATATTCACAATCAGTGACACATCTAGGGTTTCCAGAAGGCTTACAGTAAATCAAATCTGATGCATTAGGACTTCAGTCTGGTTCCTGAAGGTCTGGGGGCTTGGATCATTGGATCATTTTCCTTTGGAACTGAACCTTGTTCCGATCCCCCAAATTTTTTGTTTTGTTTTCCCTTCCTTAAAATAGCACACCCAGCTAATATGTTTATGTCATGACTTTAATAAGAATAATGAGACTCCATAATACTTGACAGACCTGAGCTGGTTGAGGGTAAGGATAGAGGGCCATGGGATGGATAAAGAAGCAGAATTAGACTTGTAGCGCACTGCTAGTGTAACACCTTGCCCTGCCATACCCCTGTTTCTGTCTGTTTTCCATCATTTTCGTTGTCCCTCAGGTCCCTGACCGTGTGCTCATGTTTTTGTTTCCCTGGTTTACCTGCTCTGACCTTCCGTCAGACCCATCACCTGTGTCTTGTCTGTAACGTTGTCTGTAATTGGTTGATGGACAAATATCTTGAGCCAGTAAGATCTTTTGGGAGAAAATAAAGTTCATATCTGTATATAGTTCATATCTGAAAGAGAAAAAATCTTGTTTTTTGTTATGAGATTAAACCAGGACAGATTAGCGTTTTACTGCACATTATTCATTTCACTCAAATGAAGTTTCCATACACACTCAAACACAAGCAGCTTCCAGAGAGAAGTTCATAGCAAACTGGACCCTACATTCATGTGTGAGCTGTGGCATGAGGTTACATGTGTTTTACATGTCATATTAACTGAACATGTCATAGCAAGATCATTTCTCCCATTTTTACCTTTTTAACAGATTAGTTATTCCTGGAAACTGTTAATGATTTTCTGCTTTCTTTTATGAACAATATCTACAGAGTCCTATTCGGAGATTAAATAGATAAAACTACAGCCGGATTGAGTCTGGAAGGTTGAGATCCTAATCAAAAATGTGCATAAATGGTATAAGCAGGACTACGAGTGGCAATAAGGTACTTAAGTGGTTGTACAGAACAAAAGTGCTTTAATCTTCAGCTTTTTGTTGCAAATGTCACAATAAAGTAAATTATTTTGAACTCCTAGCGAAGATAGTTGTTACTACTTTTACCACAGTGGCACCAAAAGACCCTTCCCAGTCCATCACTGTTACTGCTCCTAAAGCTCTGCAGTCCAGGGTATTTAATGCCGTATGAGACAAGTGTCAGACAGCCAGGCAAACATAGCAGGCATAAGCATGAGGGCAGTGATCTAAAGCACCAGTCTGTCCCTCAAAGTCCAGCATCCCGAGGGGTGGCAGCTTTCAAATCATATTATTGTTGCGTTTGTCACACTCTTGAGCCCTGTACTCTCTGCACTCCTCTTAATCTCTCCACCCTAGCCCATCACTTAGCTTAACAGAAGCACTGCCTTTCAATACAGCATTCGCCGACAAAGTGTGAATTGCTTTGTTTTAGTCAAGGTCATTTTCAAAGCTACTGGGCCGAAAGTATAACAACACACAAAATGTTTTGAAATGTAGCACAATGGTTCTCAGTCCTGGAGTGCTCCTGCCTTAAAGAGTGTGTGTTAGTTGCTCTAACACATTTACATCATTTAGCAGATGCTTTTATCCAAAGCAACTTCCATTCCCTAACTACAGGGGGCAGTCTCCCTAGAGCAACTTGGGCTTAAGGGTCTCAGTCAGGAACCCAGTGGTGGTTTGCCAAAGGTAGGATTCAAACCCATGACTTTTTGGTCTAAAGGCAAGTATCCTACCCACTAGGCCACCACCACTCCCCTATACCCCACTTGGGTCAACTAATCCTGGTTTCAACTAAGCGTGTTACAGCAAGGGAACTGCCAAATATTCCAGCAGTGGCATAGAGGAGCATGGAGGCCATGGAACAAATATGCATGGCCCACCCATCTGCTCAGAGCCAGGGTTACTTTACATTATTATATAGCCATTATTCAGGCTGCGTCTGTGCTGCCCCAAGCCTTCAGGTTATTATACCCATAACTGAGCCAGGGCAGCAGGTTTTAGGGCAGTTGGAGCCGTTCAGGCATATTTTATGGCAGGTGAATGTGAGGGCAGTTGAAGTCAGTTGGGACAGATTTGGAGGCAGTCCGAATTAACAGTTGGGTCAGATTTGGGGGTAGAATGAACAGTTGGGCAGATTTGGGGGCAGCAGGAGTCAACAGTTTGTAGAGAAGTGGATGTCAAAGGGTTGAAGGGGAACAGGTACTGATTTCTTACCACAGATCTCATTTCAAGTTGCAGTACATTAGCTTTTTCATAGATATGAGGGAACAAGTTTTTTTTTTTTTGCAAGTTTAGTGTGCTTAGTTCAGTTTGGTAGCAAGACATTTTGAGTAATCTTTTAGGTTTTCTAGCCTAAAAGTTCTTTACAGAACAGTCAACAAATCAAAAAAGAATAAAAAAGTTTCCACAAAGAACATGTCAAACTTTTCCTTACCTCTCTTGAAGATTGATATCTCCCAAACACCAGCAGAAAACACTATCCAAAAGGAAGGGAATGACTGCCTATCTGGAGCTGTGCTTCACACCAGTGCTGATGGGCAAATGGCATATGTCAACTTGAAAAGAGCAGTATAGCGGGCCATTTCCCCATCCAGCTGATTACCCCATGCCCTGGAGCGGCATCCTGGCTGCTGGATGAGGTTAGAGAGCGGTCAGGATGAGGCCAACAATGTCCTGCTGTCATTAGCATGCCTGCGATTGAGCAAAGGGCTTAAAGGCATCACAGAGGTAAAGAGAATGCAGGAGAATAGGATTTAAAGCTAAATCTGCATTTCTGCCACATTGCTCCAGAGAAGGAAACAGGCAGATACGATTGGTGTAAGAGGTAATCGTGAAGGACAGGTGCAACCATGAAGTGGTGAACCACATGATGCAACAGGCTGCTTTACCCAACGTGATGGCTGTGCAAAGAGACAAGGGAAATTGAGCAGGAGTGTGGAACACCTGTGCATTGTGTTTCAGAAGAATGTTATGAAGCAGGCCAGAAGGTAAAGAGTAGTTGCTAATTATAATCCATAAGGCAGTAACAGGTGCAAAAATAGGTGCAACAGGAAAAGTGTATGCGGCAAGCAGATGTTCTATGGCTGTATTTACAGTGACAAGATAGGGGACTGTCTTTTAAGAATTATTGATGATCCACTGCACCATTCAGCCACAACATTAACACCACTGACAGGGGAAGTGAATAACACTGACTATCTCACTACAAAGTGGTGGGATACATTTGGCAAAAAGTGAACAGTGAGGTCTTGAATTTGTGTTGTAAGCAGAGGAAAATGGTCAAGCGTAAGGATCTGTGTGGCTCTGCCAAACTGTTATGGCTTGACAACTGGGCTAGAGCGTCTCCAAAAAGATTCTTGGTGTTCCTGGTATGCAGTGGTTGGTAGTCATCAAAATTTGTCCAAGGAAGGTCAACTGGTGAACCTGCTTCAGAGTAATGCATATGGGAAATTAAGGCCACCTTGTCTACTTACACAAAGAACTAGTGTAGCACAAATTGCTAAAAAAAAGTTAATGTTGGCTATGATCAAAATGTGCCAGAACCACACACAGACTGACAGACAATAAGCCCCGAGAGCATCAGAATTGAACAATGATAAATAATGTTTTCTTTTATCTGGGAAAGAGATGACACCAGGATGCACTATGGGGAAAAAGGCAAGTCACTATAGGCAGTGTGTTGCTCCGGTCAATATTCTGCTGTGCAACCTTGGATCCTGGCATTCATGTGGATGTTATTCTGATAAGTATCACCTACCTAAACACTGCTGAAGACCAAGTACACCCCTTAATGGCAGTGGGTTCTTTCAGCAAGATGATGCATCCTGACACACTACACAATTTGTTTAGGAATGGTTTGAGGAACATGAGAAAGAGTGCAAGCTGTTGCTGTGGCTTCCAAAGTCCCCCGATCTCAATCTGATCTGGCATCTGTGAGATGTGCTGGACAAACTAGTCTAATCCATGGAGGCCCCACCTCACAATTTACCGGACTTAAATAATCAGCTGCTAACATCTTGGTGCCAGATAGTCTATGCTTAACGATTCTGAGCTTCTTTTGGTGGTACAAAGGGGACCTACCAAATATCAGACAGGTGGTTTTAATGTTATGGGTGATCGTGTGTGTGTGTGTGTATGTATATATGTATATATGTATGTCTATTGGTGATGAAAATACATTCAATGATTCTATGGATGTGAAATGAACCCACAATTATAGAATGGCCCTGTTATGTTTATTGCTGACCTTTACCTTTCATTCCTTCCTATTGTGATCTGAACTGATAAAGGGACTTGGAGATACATTTGACACCTGCTGTTATCTAGGTCTACTCTACATATTTTTGGTCGCAAATCTGTGAATAAGAATGAAATGATAGAATTTAAACAGACAGGGTCTTAATTGTGCTTCATGTTGGAATATTCATGATTTTTCTCCAGTTTGCCTCCTCTGGGTGTGCAGAAGACAGATATTCGCATTCCTCGAGTTTCAAGAGGGAGAAAACAAAGAGAGAGAACAAGTAAAAGGGACTGCTTCAGAACATAAAAAATGTGTTCTTATGATTCATTTGAGGATGATGCAAGTGAGGCCAGGTTCAGAATGATAAAAAGCCTAGAGACTGCGCTCTGAAACTCAAGAGAACTTCTCCTGCTATGCTAGACCCCCCCCCCCCAACAATTCTGTTCACTGCGTTGAATGTTTAATGTTGTAAACAGTACAACTGTGTTTATGAATATGCAATTAGAGGTGCTCGTGCATAAATATGAAAAGTGCATGGTTCCAGCTGCTCTGGATGGCATGGTTTATTGGCCTGATTCTGATGCAACAGGTATTTTTTTGGGAGGGGGTTTTGTAGGAAAGGAGTTTGTGATATTGCAAGAAACTGTAACATTCAAGTAATATTGCCAGCATTTCTCATATCCCTACACCTGCATTTCACAAGATGAAGACCTGCCTGAGCACTTTATAATGGGCTGTGTTTATGTTTTTTAATATTACCAGGACTTTTGGCAGTGCATATTGAAGAAGGGCTTTTGGAAGCTGCTGGAATGTTTCTTTTGGTCTCAGATCATCTTTAATTTAGAGACAGAAAGAGAGAGAGAGAGAAAGAGAGAGACAGAGAGAGGATGGGGTTGCTGTACATATAGTCAGCAGTTTACAGTATAGCATTGAAGAAATGGGTGCAATTTTTCATTAGCATTAGAAGTCTAGCATTAGCCTTTTACTGTATTGTACTGTGACTGTGTAATTACATTAAAATTCATTTTACTTTGTAATGGTTCTATTTGAAAAAAACACTTTGACTGATTAAGTGCTCCTTCTCTATAATGGGGAACTTGTAAATGGTTCTTTGAAGAACCTTCTTCAACATTTTTTTAGTACTACATAGACACATTTTTGCTCACAATATATCAAAATGTTTGAGCCTCATTTTTTTCTGTTTGCACTACTATCATAAATTTACAAATCAACAAATATCTGAAGACATTTATTTTTAGTTCTGCAAAACAAGACACACACAATACCTTTTCGTTAAAATGAAATATTTCCTCTTCTACTAACGAACACAAATGCATCAGTTGAAGGTTTACAATCCACACATTCGATAGAATTTCCACACTCTACTTTGATCTATCAAAGTCTACAAATAAAATAATAATATCAATGTATGCACTGTTGTTTTCACTAGTGAATGTGGGCCTGATGTATTGTATTGTCATTGTATTGTGTATGAAACCGGTGCGTGAGCATAAACAGATTTAAGCCATATAGATGGTAAAACAGAAGATGTTTTTCTTCTTCATGCATGGACATTTTAGGGAGGATCGCATAGAAATAGCATGGATAATTACTCATTATACTCAATTGATATGGGTTCAAGGAAATATTGGTGACCAGTTTTCCATGGTTTATCCACCATCTTTTTAAAAAGGCATATATTTGTATGGGTAAAGTGAACACACCACAGCAGTATAGTAAAATTATTCTCCATATTTAACCCATACACTACGTGAAGCAGTGGGCACCTAGGAACACAGTGCCCGGGGAGCAGTGTGTGGGGACGGTATCTTGCTCAGTGGTACCTCAGTGGTGCCACTGGCAGTCCTGGAATTCGAACATACAACCTTCCAATTGCAGGGGCGACTCCCTAATCACCAGCCCACCAGCTCCAGGAAACCCTCCCTGCCAGTCTTCCGGTGTGACAGGCAGAGATACTGTCCACTATACTAGTAAGGACGACATAATAAATGATAGCAAAAAACACACACAGCAACTAGATGGAGGCACAAGCCTCAAACACATGCTGAAAGAACGTGCACCCTCAAAATAACTTTCTTCCAACTCTCAAGATCAGATGTATCTAAGGAGGAGGACCAAAATATACAGCTCTGGAAAAAATAAGAGACCACTGCAATTTATTTTTAAATCAGCATCTCTGAGTTAGTGTCTGTTAAATTCCTACACAAGCACCTCATTCTGCTTTATGAGGTACTGATTAATGATCACCTGAATCACATCATATTAAATGAGGAAAAGTATAAAAAAATTGCTGTAATCAACACTCTCCTCTCACAATGAGACCAGTTGGATGGTAAAACACTACTAGTTGTCAAAGGTCATTATTGCCATTTTGTTTAAGAAGGAAAAAGAGATTTGTTTTCTTTGAATTATTCAAATTCTGTAAACACCGTGTCATTTCTCTTATTTTGATGTTTTGTCATTTCCTTTAAAATGATGCTTTGAAGAACAATAATTTTTATTTGGAAAATAGGAGAAATATTGTCAGCAGTTCTTAAAAACTAAGGCAAAGTTGTTCAGTTCAATATTTCTACTTGTAAAAGATAAAACCTGAGAGATCCAGTGATCTCTTATTTTTTCCAGAACTGTATTTAAATATATTTTGATATAAAAATCTTCTCAAAATGTGCAGCTGCATTGTTCAGTCAAATTTCTACCCAATTTAGTAATCTCCTGTTCCAACAGTGGGTAAAGCTATCATGTGCTTCACTCCATCTTTTTGAACTGCTCCTGCTTCAGGGCATCTTTTTTGAACAGAATGTCTTCAGACAGCTTAGCACACTTGTAGCAGAACGCTAACTGTCAATTCTGTTACGTTGGATAATTGATGCTGGCTAGCATCATGCTGAGTGATGGGTGACTATCCAACCCACCCAGAGAGAGCGAAGCCAGTTGTACTCTTGGACTTCAAGCTATGGATGGCTGCAGCACTACTGGAGCGCGAACTCCATCAATCATCAACAGGACCAACATAGAGCTGCACCTTTAGGGAGCCAAGATTTGTCATGTGGAGTGGAATAACTTCACATAATTTATTCAAACTGCAATTCAGTTGTAAATTAACTGTTTATTTCTCATTGTCACTGAACTTTTCTTTTTCTTTTTCCCTCGAGCTTGTTGACAGCTCCCCTATTCCCCCACATCTTGCAAGCAAGCAGGTGGTCCTGTGCACTGAAAGACAACAATGAAGCAGTGCTAATGAATTTCTCATCAGTGTTGAATAGATATTCTTTGGGTGGTAGACCATTCTCAGCAAAGCAGTAACACTAACTATGTGTGTGTGTGTGTGTGTGTGTGTGTGTGTGTGTGTGGTGCTGGTATCAGGCACAGTGGTGTTCCTGTTTTTTTTTTTCACTGCCTCTATAATGTATCATATCTTGATTACAACCTTGGGAAATTCTTTATACGAGAAGACGGTAACAGAGGGTGCTTGAAAATGACATTAGAATTACATTAAAATGACATTAGAACCTGTAGGTCGGTGCCGTTTCATTGGTGTGCAGGGATGTGGTCAAAGACCAGACCCCACAAATCTGTGAGCGAACCTAATCTCACAAAGAATTCATGGGACTAGCCAAAGCAGTTCTATTAGAGGTTCTGGGAAAGGAAGCAGAAGAAAACCCAGAAGAAGAATTCCTACAATACCACGCTAGCTTGTAAGAACCTTTAGAAACCACATACAGGTGCAAAGACTTTGGAGATTGGATGGTTGAATCCATGTTAAAAGCCTCTCGAAGAACCCTTGAAGATGTAGGGGCACCAACCTAATGACCTCTTTTACATTCAAATATACATACCATACATACACTTTATGTGCCCTTTCAGATTTAAGAGCAGCGTTATTTATCTAAAACCTATTACAGGTTGTCAGAGGAGGCAATACATCATTCAGTAATAATTTCCTACCACAACTACTAATCACACACACACACACAGACACACACGCACTCACATGCACACCCACACATCATTTTCGTCATTTCCATATTAATATGAATGAGCTGGCATCATTGGAAAGACAGATCATTCGTGAGTCTCTGAAGAATCTCCAGTGACTCCAATAACAAATTCAGCTGCAAACGTGCACCAAGAACAGTGTGAGATTACTTATTTTCCTCCGTTAAAATGGTCCCAATCTGACAAATCTATGCATCACACAGAATATTCTTATCACTGCAGAGCTATTAAACCGACAGAGCCTA
This sequence comes from Bryconaethiops microstoma, assembly GCA_037577275.1. NCBI lineage: Eukaryota > Metazoa > Chordata > Actinopteri > Characiformes > Alestidae > Bryconaethiops > Bryconaethiops microstoma. The sequence continues at coordinate 9,730 of JBBJLS010040321.1, forward strand.
CCGATAAGTGAGCTTGAAAATAACAACCGGCCCAAAATACAGCACTTTGGCAAAAATTTATTAACCAAACAAAATCACAGGGACCCCCTGGAGAAATGGTACAACTGAGAGAGAGAGAGAGGAAGAGGGAGAAAGATTCTTACGGGAGAATGGACTGATGGAAGCTTGTCCGGCTTGCTTATCGTGGCTTGAGATAACTTATTGTCTATAATCTATTTTATCTATAGCATACTGAGCGCTTGTGGTGGTCTGCCACTGGTGGACCTATTTTTAAGTTGTTAGACATAGTCACATAAATTATTTTTTATGAAAAAAGTATTTTTTTTTTCTGCCTTTTTACTACAACTAGCTGGATATCACCCTCAGTCCTGCAGTTCACACTGCTCTGCACATTTTAGTGACACTAGGGAAGACTTGTGTTGGGAGCAGATAAAGCCCTAAAATGTGGGGGCCTACAGGACAAGGGTCAGAAACCAGTGCTATGATAATGTTTCAGTCTCACAGTTCTGAAGGACACCTCACACAAAAGGATGAAGTAACCATGTCAGGGCAAATCCAATTGTAATTTCTTTTTACATAAAATATTAACTGAACATTTCTCAGCTTCCAAATATGACTAATATAGTAAGAAGAAGTCAGGGCTGCCAAAATGCCTGCTTGCAGAGGCTACAATGAGGACCACTGCTCAAAAGGGTAGACTGTACCCTTTCGTTTGTGAATTTGAATACAAGCGAAACGTAAATGTATGCTACATCTAATTTCTTTAATTGTGCATTTCCTTTCCTTGGTTTTCCCCCAGTCTTAGCTCCTCTTTATGATGATGCAAGGAAAAGAGCCAAGGATAAGATGTGAGGATGAAGGAATGGATGCCAGACATGAGTTCCAAGAGAAATGTTCTTCACTCATCAATGTCCTACACTCAGTCGTTTACTGAGCTTAACAGATCTGCTAATGATAAATCCTACTATCATCTGCGATTTTCGCATGAGCATGCCTTACTGAACTCACATCAACAATTTAATTAACTTTCATCATCTTCTCAAAGTACCCTCCCATTAACTGTAATCATTTCATCACTACACATTTCGGAGATGGACTGTACGACAGGCCTACGTCACATGCAGTGAAATCTCCTCTATCCTGGTTCTTGAATTCTTTGAATTTCATTTAAAGAACAGATACATCCTTAACGATGTTTCTGTTCTTTATCTCCATCCGTAAAGGGTCGCATGGATTACAGTTTTGAGATCCAGCCCAAGAAATTGCAATCCATTTTAGCATTGCATTGTAGTATTTAGAGAATAGATAGAAGAAAAGTACGTTCTTGCACCAAATTGTTTAGATCCCTTTTAAGTTCCTCGCTAAATCTCACTGCTACTAGAAATGCTCCTCTGCTCAACCAATCAGCTTCACACAGCGCAGAGGCATCAATGTCATTGCTAATATTTGTTTTGAACATATATTTCTTGAAGCATATGCCTTAGATAAACCTCTGCAAGATTCCCCAATCTATGTACCTCTACCTTGTATTAATCAATGTTAAATTTGATAAAACATCAGTGTAAATCTGACAAAAGTGTTGGGTAAGCAGTGATGAATCAGAACGATTTGGGTTTCACAGCTGGGTCATGTCTGGCCACTGGCTTTCTAGAGAAGCTAAACAACAGAGTGTGGGTAGGCTAGTGAGTGCGAAATATGGATGAAGAGATCAATAATGAAACACAAGTGCATGGCATGAAAGGGCCATTGGGGGGCAAAACTAAGGAGGGACACCAGAGCAGCGGCTGATCTGTGGCAGGCCATCTGATCGGTATTCTGCTCAGGCCCTGCCACTTTGTGTCTGAAAAAAGGAAAGGTAAACAAGCACGAAGAGCATTTTAAAGAGGACAGAGAGAGAGAGATGCCAAGGAGCTTGGGGTGAAAAGGAGGATGGTGGGAGAAGAAACAAAGAAAGACAAAGAAAGAAAGATAGAAAGAAAGAGAGAAGCGGGACGAGGAGAAGTGCGGGACATTCTGCTCCAACTCCATCTTCTGCTCTGTCACTCATTTGCCAAGTTGCTTCTACAGACTCATCCATCTGTCTCACACAGTACATACAAAGAGTCTGGCAGACCTTCACAGGACGTGATTGTGTGGGTGTGTGTGTGTGGGTGTGTGTGTGTGTGCGTGTGCGTGTGCGTGTGCGTGTGTGCGTGTTTTGAGAGAGAATTTTTCAGGCTCTCTTAGGTCTAAGGTCATTACAGTATGAGAACTTGGCTGCTAGCAGACAAAGGTCACAAGGGACTTACGGTCATCGGCCACATTATTGGAAACACCTTATAGCTGTGCTTTGCTGATTTACACTTAGAACCTGTCTTTAATGTGTCTTGAGTTATCAGGATATAATCACATAAAAATAGAGCTGTAAACGCACCCAAGGTGCAGTTAAATCTGTTCTTTCAAATTTCTCCAGCAGGTGGTCTGAGCAATCTTAGCCATGTTATACCAGTGTAAAAACATCTTGATGCATCTCTTGAGTTTCACTCGGTAGCCCGTTTTGCTGGCCTTTGCAGCAACATACGTAATTGGTTGCTTTATATGAGCTGATTTGCATATTACTGGCCACATAGCAATCAGAGTTCAGTCTGACTCACCAGAGTATAAGTCCATGTGGTTAAAATCTTATCAGGTTACAATCCTGATACTGTTCACATGAATTGACCAGGTGTAAACAGGGTATTAGAGACTGTAGTCCTTTCCTTTGCATGAATTGTGTTTTTCATCCTCTTGCCCGATCCAGACCTTCGATTTCTTGTACTGGATTTTGGTATGACTGATCAGCCTTTCAGTTTAATAGCAGTTTTTTTTTTTGCCAATTCCAAAGCTGGAAACAAGGCCTCTGCATTTGAAGACCTCTATATTTGTGATCAAGTTGCGGCTACAGAACCACTTTTGGCTACATATTTTTGTGGCATGGAGTGCTCAAGTGCTCACCCAGTGGTGAAACCCAAGATTGCAAAATTAGCAGCATTGCTGTTTCTGATATACTCACACAACAGCAACACACACTATCATGTTACTACTATCCTGATGGGACTGCTGTACTATAGGACAGTATATTATAGTGGACCGCTAAGGTTGGTGTTTCCAAAAAAGTGGCCAGTGAGTTCTTGTACAAGGTAGGTGCTTCTAATAAAATGGCCAGTAAGTGGAAGTGCAGGGTGGGTGTTTCTAATAATGTGGCCAGTGAGTGGAAGAACAGGGTGGGCATTTCTAATAAAATGGCCAGTGGGTTGTTGTTCACGGTGGGTGTTTCTAATAAAGTGTCCAGTGATTGGAAGTACAGGGTGCATGCTTCTAATAATCAGTGGGTGTCTACCATTAATTACATAAGATCAGTCATGCAAAAGAAATTCACTCCCATTTTTTGCGCTTTACTTTTTCTGTTACTTTTTAACTTATTTCTCACTTTGTTTGTGTTAAACAAAGTGAGACATACAAAATTAGAAATACAAGCAGTACAATTAGTAAGCCTTGCACAAGGCTTTAAACCTTTACTAAATGTGGAGAAATAAAACAAGAACAAATAGTTCTTTAGGAGCTTGAAATGGCTTTACTAAAGATAAAGAAATAAGTACAGAGAGAGAGAAAGAGATCGTGTGTGTGTGTGTGTGTGTGTGTGTGAGTGTGTGTGTGTATGCTAGGGGCTTGTGTGTTATCTAAAAGATCAAATCAAGCCTTGGTGTAAAAAGTAAGAGATGCTGGCAGGGGAAATCACTGCTCTCTCCTTCATCAGATTGAACTGGTTAAAAGCCTCCTTTTGCCTTTTATTCCCCCTCACACACTTTGTAGGAGTATGTGTGTGTGTGTGTGTGTGTGTCACAGAGAGAGAGAGAGAGAGAAAGAGAAAGATAGAGAATGTGTATGTGTGTGCATGCGTGCGTGTGTGTGTGCGTGCAGGGCAAACATGTTAAGCTGTTATTTGCAAAGCACAAGGTTTGAAAGAGGATGCCTAGTCATAAAGCCTTACAAGCATTTTGCCCACTCCTCTGTTCACTCCTCTTTTGGTGCATTAGGGAATCTTTCCCTCCCTTTGTGAACTCCTTCCTGTCATCCGGCCCCCACGTTAATCTCTTTAACTCTTTCATGCCAAGTCCCAAAAAGCAGCTACATTTACATTTAGCAGACGCTTTTATCCAAAGTGACTTCCATTCCCTAACTACAGGGGGCAGTCTCCCTGGAGCAACTTGGGG
>JBBJLS010040342.1:0-13961 GCA_037577275.1 Bryconaethiops microstoma
CCCCCCCCCCCCCCCCCCCCCCCCCCCCCCCCCCCCCCCCCCCCCCCCCCCCCCCCCCCCCCCCTCCCCCCCCCCCTTCAAACGCCTTTTATCATTTTTTTCCAAAGACAAAATGATGAAATAATAACCAGCAAGCATCTGCAGTGTTATAAATGCAGTCAGTGTTTAGAGACTGTACTGTCATCTCTGCTGAGGGTTTAAAGCATTAAATCTATAATTTAAATAAAAAGAAGTAGACCACCACAGAATTTGAGGGAATAACTGGCCCAAGGTCGAATTATTTGACCACTAACAGACGAAAGAGGACCATTTGTCAAATATGTTGTAGCTTGTTGAAACGGCTTGTTGTATCTATTAACCATCATGAATAGGCCTACAAAATTATACTTAGAAGGGCTATTCACATAGGGATGTATTGGCTGCAGTGCCCCCTATGGACAAAATGTCTCAGAATTTGGTATGTTTCCAAAGAATGTGGTAGCGATGCAATGTGTTCCATTTATTTTACGTGAAGTCCGGCACAAAATATTAGCAAGTGATATTGACACTAGGTGGTGCTACAAAAAAGTGAGCTCGGGTCATGCACCTCCTAGAGGACAACTTGCCATTCACATAAGTTTAGGCGAAACAGTTGAGCTATTACTTAAAAAGTGCCTCCCCATTTCAGGTTCGAGGACCTGAAACAAGATGCAGGCTTTTTATAATACCTAAAGGAGAAAGAAGGAAACACACTCTCACAAGAGCTAGGGCGACAGTGGACCGACAACTCTGGTCGGTCCACAGCGAACTTATAATACAAAATCTGCAAACTCAAGAACCAATAGAAACTCAAAACTCATTTGCTCTGAGCACACGGTGAGGTGAAACACATTATTAACACAAACAAGACCGTGTACTCAGGCATTCACTATAAAAGCCCCCAAAATAACCCACAAAACAAAAACACAACAAAGGACGACCTCTAGTGGCCGCCAACCATAAGTAATCCTGCCCAGGCCTCCCAGGCCTGACATGTATCTGCTGGTACCTGTTCGGAAAAAAAGAAAACAGAAAACAGCAGGATTATAATGGTTATAAAGCTGTAATGGTTCCGACACCCATGCTCTGGACTCTGAGGGTACCTTGTTTTTCTATAACAAACTAGATAAAACGTGAATGGCCTGCAGGGGCAAATAGTTTGGTTTAATATTTGATTTGATTACATTAAAGTTTAAGTTGAGATTTACATAAATATTTGAACTGCAGCTGTGTGTGTGTGTGTAACATGTAATTGTAATTACCTATATCTGCCAAATACTTATTTCAAAGCATTATTATACATTGTGCTATACAGCCAGTTGCTTTACTTTTGAAGTAGTGCATTATTTGATTGATAATGCTTGAAAAGAAACTGACATTTCATGTAGGAATTTTTTAAAGCCAGTTTGGGTCATTTAAAAGGAAAAATAATGCTATTTTCACTAGTTCAGATAAGGGGCAGTTGTAATGAGTGAAGATCGAGGCAAACAGGATGTAACTGTGAGATTCTCAAATGGTTAATACAAACAAACAAGAAACACAGGGTCATGAACGCCCAAGGTTCATTGTTGCACATCTGATCTCATAGAATAGCTACTATAACACAAATTTCTGTAAAAGGTCACACTGGCTGTGATAGAAATCGTCAGAACAACCAGTGCATCACAGCTTACTGTGTATGGGGCTGTGTAGCCACAGACCAGTCAGAGTGTACATCCTGACCCCGGTCCATCACCGAAAGTGCCTCCAATGGGCACGTGAGTATCTGAACTGGACCCTGTAGCAATGGCAGAGCATGACCTGGTCTGATGAATCATGTTTTTTTTACATCATGTGGACGGTTGGGTGCACGTGCAATAATGCACCCACCCACACTTGTTTTGGAATTGTTTTGGAAACATGATGAAGAGTCTGATCTCCCCACCTCACAACTAAAAGGATCTGTAGTGACCACCTTGGTGTCACATGTCACAGAAGCTGAAGGTTCTGTGAAGTCCAAGTCAGAGCTGTTATGGCAGCAAGAAGGAGACCTACACAATATCAGGCAGGTAATTTTATGGCTGATATATGGAAATAAAGTGTATATCCAGTACGTATATGTAATTATTCTAAACCATCAGAAATGGAAACAAAATGGTTACCTTTCCCATTTTCCACTGAAATTTGATGATGATGAAAGCCTTATCTAGAAAGACAAGTCATTTATTTTCTGAAAATGAACTAAAACACACACACACAATCACAAAGAGTCACACACACACACACACACACACACACAAACACACATACACTAACCAATGCCTTAATGAATATTACAGTATAAGAGACACAATCTGGGTGAGTATAAACACCTGAAGCTCTTTTTTTAAACACCAGTTAGGGAGAACAAGGTGCTATTTTTACTTAATCGTGTGAGTGTGTGTGTGTGTGTGTGTGTGTATCACTGTGAGAATATAACTTGAGAAGAATCCGCAAAAAAATGAAAAAAGAAAGGAAAGGCTCACCATGATGCACATGCAAAGAGAGAAAATGGACTGACGAATGAATGGAAGGAAGGATCTATAGATGGATGGATGGATGGATGGATGAATGAATGAATGTGGGGAAGGGTACAGTCTGTGGAATAAGAAGGGATCAGGAAGAGAGCGGAAATCACAGCTGGACAGAATGACTGGAGGGGTAATTGAGGGAGTGAGTGAGAGAGTGGGGCAGACGGGTGGAGAGAGGGATAAAGGAGGACGAGTGGAGCAGTTACTGAAGTGATTCAACACAGACATGCTGAGGTGTCACCATGGTTACAGGTTACGGACTGGTGATGTGTCACTCAGAGAGATGGAGAGTGAAAAGAAGAGAAAGAGAATAAAAAGGCAAAAAAAGGTTAAAAATCAAATGAACAAAAGACAGGCAAAAAGCAATGGGTTGGGTAGGAGAATGAGGAAATGGAAGAATGATTCATAGAGAGTAATTAAAGACAGTCTGATATAAAAGAGAGAGAGATAGTGAGAGAGAAAGAGAGAGAGATAGTGAGAAAGACAGAGAGAGAGAGAGAGAGAGAGAGAAAGATTAAAATGGTGAAAGGTTGGAGAAAGTGGTTCCCTGGCAGAAGAAGAGGGGAGTGACTGATAACTCTTTTAACCTCCATTTCCTCCTGACACTTACCTCAATCTAGGCCTGTGTGTGTGTGTTTTTCTTATTTCTGGGGACCACATGTCCTCAGAATGATGGGAACCATGAACACTTTGATGTTTGACGACACCTGGCTGCTCTCCATTAAGGCTTTTTTTAAACTGCAGCTTTTATTAGAAGCAGTAAAAGAGGTTAAATCTGATCTTTGGGTTTCTGACGTTAAGGTTAGAGACAGTCTAGGCGTAAAACAGTGAGACACAGAAGGACATGGAACCATCCCTCAAAGACAGGAATACAAACACGTGCACGCGTGTGCATGCCAGGTCACACTAAGCTGCCACAATCGAAAGCTAGTATCTTCAAAAAAGACTCGCCAGCATCAAACCAAAGACACAAAGACATATCAGATGGCACTGACTTCCCAGATCAGACGCGTAACAGGAGGTTTGCGGATACGTCTGACTGTCTGATCTCTCTCAGTATGAATGCGGCTTTTGTTCTGGCAGGCCGGTGGTCTATTAAAGTGGTCCAGAAATGATTCGCACAGTTTCCATGGCTGCAGCAGACACGCTCCGTATGGCTGAGGGTGTTCCCTCCAGTGCATGGCAGGAATAAAATCAACAACATACACCAGGCGTGTAATACCAAGAGAGTAACACCAGAGTATCAGTGGCAAAGCACTAGAAGCCTTCAGCAGGGGGAATATGATCAGAATGTGGAGTGATAGCACAGTATTCTGAATTAGCGTGGCCATTTTTAGCAGAGTATTTCGTATTCGAGTAGCCATTTTTCCTAAAAGTTCAGCTAGTTACACACTCCCACTGGTACTAAAGAGAAGCCGAGACTCGTGCTTAGTGGAACTTCAGGCTAATAGCACAAGGCTAATAGACAACACTGTCTATTCACTGCATCCAGTTCAGTGAAGCCTTGGATTGTTGGATTAAATGAATTAGTGGTAATTAGCTGTCCAAGACACCCTTGAAAATGTCAAAAACAATGGAATCTGTACAGTAACGTGAAAGATTGCAAAGTAAGAGTGTAGACCACTGTGTGCCTATTATTAGAATACACTGTGACTCCATGCACCTGTGTGACTATTAGCAGAGTGTTATTTTTTAACAGAACATTTGGGGGGGTGGGAGGGGGGTTATGGTACAGCTGCTGTAAATGATCCACAGTAGAATGATCCATTTAATGAAAATGAGTACCAGGATCTACAGTCAGAACCACAGGGAAAAGGCAGGCTATATATATCCACTATATATATAATATATCTCAAGAAAATCTCAAGAGTTCTTTTTATTCTTTTCCAAAGTGCCATCAATATATTTTAATTAAACACATATTTGAAAAATAGAAGATTCAAGGTTTCTAGGTGTTACTTAAATGTTCGTAGGACAAAAACTCGTGGAGCTTTAGATGATTGTTTTTGGAACAGTGGAAATATCCCTCAGGAGGGATCGCCGACCTCAGAGGATTAAATACGGCTGTACTCAGAACAGGGACGGACTGAACAAGACGCGCTGCCGGCGAACAGTAAATTATTGAACTGTGCAAATTATTGGTGATTACCCATACATTTTACTGTATTTTTATTACAAAAAATTCTATTAAATTATTACTGTATTTACCTGCTTATACCAAAGAAAACGGCAGCGCATACCAAAGAAAACGCCCGTGCCAAATTAATTGTGGAAGACTCAGTGTAGTTCAGTGTATACTGTCCAGCACGTATACGGGTTTAATGTACCCTGCCTTTGCCCATAGCAGCTAGGATAGGCTCCAGCCCCCCCTTTATTATTATAATAATAATAAAGCTTTAACTTTATATTTTAAGGGTTGTGTATTAAGGGGAGTTTAAAATTAAATTTAAAGTGTCATTTTTTCTTAGAACCGAACTAATAATTGCTGGCGAAAACTTCCAGATATCTGGAAACACAGATATCTTCCACATTTTTTGTTGTTTTTTGTCTTGGCAATATATAATTCTTTAGTGCAAAATATTGGTATTTACATTTTAGGACTGCAGGAGTTCAGTGTAAACTGTACAGTATGGATACGGGTTTACCTTTACATTTTCATTAAGGGTAATGTATTAAATTGAGTTTAAAATGAAAAGTTTTGGGACCATATTTGGGGGCATATTTAGGATTCACGCTATAAAAATAGGCATTTTAAGACTTTTTTAACCAAAACACAACAATATGGTTTTTCACTATATGCGGGTGCTCTTGGAACGTTTTATACATATATATATATATATATATATATATACACACACACATACACACACACAAAAATATAATGAGCTCACTGATTGGTCTGGCAAAAACGCATGACGTAACTGACATCCTACTGACACAGGGAGAGCAAAGCCAGTCATGCTCTCTTGGACTTCCAGCCACAGATTGTTGGGACATCAATGGGATTGAATTTACAATCTCTTGATGACATTTCTCTTTTTGATTACAGAGAATTTTTCTGTCATGGATAAATTATTGCAAAATGATCAGATATTCTGGTTATGTATTAAGCTGCGTGATCAAATCGCCTACACAGTTATCTCTGTTCTACTAAATCTTCTCGTGGAAGCTTTTGTAGTAGGCTTCATGGGCAGCAGGTCGCAGTCAGGAACTCCTGGGTAATACTGATACGAGTATTAAGACCAAGACCACCAAAAAGTATATCGAGAAACTGAACGGATCAGAAAAGCTAGATAAAAGCAAGCAACAGAGACCTGGGGGATCATCTCTGCATGAACTCTCAACCTGTTTCTTGAAGTGGTAATCCTGCCTTACCCTCCCAATGACTGTCTTCTTCACCATGTTCTCATATCTAACTAATCCGTTTGACTCACACAATCAGTAGTCCACTGTCTGAAAGGCCCACATCCTACTTTTTTCTTGCATTTGATTTCTTTCCCTGAGGTTCACTAATGGCATATATGTGCTTGTATGTACCAACTAAGCAGGCTGTTTTTGTTACTGTGCCTTAAGGACAATGAACCATTCCAACTGGATGCCCTAACTTGTGCCTCATTAAAAAAGAAGTCTGGATGGAAACACTCCTTACAACTTCATGAATGGGTGAGGCTCAGCTGAATAGACAAAACTTGCTGGTTTTCATGGCATCCAAAACAGGCTGTTTTTGCAGCTTACTTTCAATAAGGACTGTAAGGGCTGAGGTGTAAATGGTAACACGGCATCACTTTCTTCAATAAATAAATGAGTGTAATGTGTTGTCTCATTTTTTAAATTGCGTTATCTTAATCTCATTTTAGGACTAATGAAAATCTGAGAATGTTTTATGTAGACATATAGGAAATTCTGAAGGGTTAACTGACTTTCAAGCATTATTTTAAGTACATTTAACAAAGGGAGAAATATTTGGCTTTCCATGACATGGGTCCTTTAAAAGACACAAATATCGTCACTAGTTTGTCTTTATCTTTTCTCAGGACGATCCTACTGCCTCTAATGTGCCTCTGAAGATAACTCCACTATCCATACAGTGTAGCCCAAAGGAGGACTGCTTCTTGCCTTATGTGTCGAATTGAGTTATTCTGTAGTGTACTGAACACTTCCAGTGCAATGTGTTGAAAACAGAAACAGGATGTAACTGTTAATACCTTGATGATGTACTAGAACCACTGAAAAATAAAGAGTGGCACAGTGTCACTGGTGACCGTTTGCAGCAGAAGAGCAGGAGCCACAGATTTCAAATGTGAGTCAGACATCTTTGCCCTTTAGTCACTGTATTCATCAGCAGTGCTATTTGCGTTAGATTATTTGTGACATGCAGCAAGATCTTTATAAAGATAACAGGGCACGCATTTGTCATGCAATATTATTAGGTGTGAAAAAGTAGAAAAGTTCAGAAATATGTGATAGCTTGTGCTTGGACGACACTGATAGCCACTTGTAGCTGTATTTGTTGACCCTTAGCAGGTCACAGTGGTGGTGGTGATCGGGACCAGGGGTCATGATGTCTATAATGCCAATACAGTAAAACCCCGAAATTCGCAGGGGTTATGCTTAAAGAGCACCCAAGAGTTGTGAAAAACTGCGGATTTTGTGATTTGTTAAAAAATGCCGAAAAATGCCTATTTTTATGGTCTAAACCCTAAATAGGCCTCCAAATATGGTCCCAAAACACTTAAATTTGATGTTAAACTCAGTTTAATACATCAACCTTAAAAAACGTAAAGGTAAACCCGTATTCATACTGTACAGTTTACACTGAACTGTTACATTCTAGCATCTCCCACAGTGCTAGAATGTAAAATACCAATGTTACCCGTATATAGACAGTACTGTAATTCATGCACACGCGTTTTCTTTGGTATAAGCAGGTAAATACAGTAATAATTTATTTTAATTTACAGTAATAAAAAATACAGGGCTTTAAGAAGAACAAAACGAAAAACACGAGAACGCTCAGCGAAACACTCAAGATGCTCCACGCATCACAGGGCAGCAGCCAATATACGGTTGCTTTGTTTTCTCTCAACAGTACCAAAAAATGTATACAGTTATATTTTATATGGAAATTTAGATGAATTTATGTTGATACTTGTTACAAAATTAGTAAATTATATATTTTAAACTTAATTTAGCACTAAAATGCATGAAAAATTACACATTGCCAGGAAAAAAAAAAGCAGGGATATCTACGGGTGAGGGGGTTTCCACTAGCAATTATTAGTTCAGTTCTAAGAAAAAATCCACGAACAGCTGAAGCCGCGAACTCTGAACCATGAATTCGCAGGTGGTTTACTGTATATCCATTTACCATCCACATGTGTCTCCTAAACTTTTGCTTGTAATGTTTATAATTGTAAGTTTTTTGGGGTTTTTTGGTAAGATTAATTTGCCCTGCAATGCCCTGTATGTACCCCTCCATCCTTAATGTATTTTTTTTTTATGACATCTCAAAACTACTGCAAAAGAGTGCCTCAGACATCAAGCAGTATATTTATAACCACTTCATGTCATAACTTCATGTGCTGTAAACCCTTCAGATGTCTGATTCATATCACCACCACTGCCTCTGTAAATTTCTCTCGACTGGAGTGTTTCACAACAAACCACTCCGAATAACTCTTTTTTACGTCTTAATGACAATTACGCCAAAGTTTTAACAAATTGGTGGAGATCCAGTTTAAAAGCTGACAGGTGTGGGAAATAAATAGGAGCAGATTAAAAGACAAAGGTCTATAGCCTAATAGAGGGGAGGGGGCTGACAAGGCTGTGAGAGTCGTCTAAGTTTAAGACCAGTATGAGCTGGGACAAGTACAAAACTAACCAGTCCGTGTGGTAAATCCTGACATGCAGTGGGGTGGTTTCATTTTGCGCAGTTATCTGTTCTCTAGTGATTTCCCCGGCCATCACCAGAGACATTCTACTTCTGTAGGAAAGTGTTTCTGGGCCAAAAGACGACTTGTCTCTCTCCTTCGCTTTTTGCATGCACAGATGGTGCCTGAACAAGCACTGCTCTCACACATACGCTTGCATTCCTGTCTCTCCACTAACTTTTGCAGAACTGTCGCTGTGATACACCTGACCCCACTTTAAATATAAGCTCTAGCAACCTAAAAAAAACAGCTTCATCCCTTTTTAATGTTGCTAATAAAAGCTGAAGTTTAACCCTCATGTTACATTCTATGTTCAGAACCAAAATGCATGAATCATTCCTAAAAGCAAACATTTTAGGCAGATATGGGAATGTGAACAATGTTAATGGCTTTTTCGAACAGAACAAGCTTGACTGCCCATTCAGATAGGTCAATAAATGACACTACTCTGGTCCTTGCTTTCCAGACAGTTGCAATGATTACTTTTTAGAGAAGTTAATGGGAAAACTAATTTGCTAATGAGGAATAAAAGCTAGTGAGAATTGGTTAGAGTTGCCCAAATGAGGTCTACAGAGACAAATGGTATTATAACTAGTCCTGAGTGTTTTTAGGCCAGCAATTTCCAAATAAGTACACATTTAAATACTTTAAAAGCAAATTTAAGATACTATGAAGGTAAAAGCATGTCCACTCTGGCTATTTTGCTGTCTGTACTGTGCCTTTATACATTGTACTGAAAGAAAAAAACTACACTTCAGCACCACGGCCAGCCGCCTACCTTTATTTTACAGATAATATAAAAAATAAGAAACTAATTTCAGTGTTACACCTTTTCAATCATAAACATATAAATAAAGGGTTCTTCAAGGGTCCTTTCGTAAAGGCAGTGGTTACCAAAAAGAGTTACAAGTACAAGTACCACACAGAATAATTTTTGCTAGGGATGTATCTTTAAATGTCACCATCTCTGTTCAAGCTAAAAGGCAGGGAGTTTGAGCATCACAAGCTCTTCTTGTGAACTGGTATTGTTGTCTTCGGCTGAATGTGATTTTGTAATGGAACTCACGGGCTAAATAACATAACCATGATAATAAATGGACATTGGCAAAATAGTATTGTGAAAAAAATGGGACAGTCCGCCAAACAACCCGACAAACTGCTGAACCAACATTCCTTGTGATCAATTGCACTATCAAGGAGTCATTATAATTTATGGCTGTTCAAAGCAAACAATAATTGCTGATTATACATGAAAACCACTAAACATCTTCAAAACGAAGCGGATGGGTTTATTCTTACACAATGAGCCATCAGAACAGCCACAGCTGGCTGCTGTTATCCAGATGTCCAGAATGTCTAAATGTCTGCTAGAACCCACATTATTCTACAATCATAGTCGCTCTTAAAGTTTGACAAAGGGTTCTTTGAGTAAGAAGATCCATTTTAGGTCTTCAATAAACCATGGTTATAAATGAGATTTGAGAGTGTATTGAACCTTTTGAAGGTTTAAAGAACCTTTACATAGCATACCTGTTCTTTAGCAATTAATTATATAAACTTCAATAAGGTTCTTCACAACAAAAATGGTTCTTCTATGGCGTCATGTAAAAAAACATTTCTGGCACCTTTATTTTGAGAGTGTATGTGACAGTCTACTCTGCGTAGCTCAGCAATAGTCTGCACCAGCACACAGTGTATGAGTGTATGTGTGTGTGTGTGTGTGTGTGTGTGTGTGTGTGTGTGTGTGTGTGTGTGGGTGTGCACAGGTGTTTTACAGCCAGAAACGGCCTGAGCTCAGCACTGCTCCCTCCAACAGAAATCTCATAAAGTCAATGAAAAAGCAACCCCTAACAAACACACACACACACACACACACACACACACACACACACACACACACAGTAACATGCCACGCTCCATTGTCTGGATAGGCACACACCCACAGCACTGCACTGAAATTACCAGTCTTTGACTGAATCACACATACACACAAATGCATATGGCGCACACCCACGCTATTCCGAGGAAACAGGCCGCTCTAGCTACTGACACACTGGCAAAATTGCACACACGCATGCACACACACACACAGACGCACACACTCACGTTTTGGTATTTCAGTCTCACATGACCCCCCTCGTCTCAGGAGACGGGAATTGATCTCATTCTTCAGACTGAATGACATGTCAATCTATGTGTCAATCAAACTGGTCTTTGAACATCAGCACACGTCACCCAAAATGACTAAACGTATGCACGCGCGCACACACACACACACAAAAACACACTTTAAAATCGTTACATTACTATTATTTTGGGACTGTTTAAAAGTCCTTAAATGTGGTTTAATGCATTAAAACAGTGACTTAGTAGCACCAAAAGTCTCTTCCACATTACTGGTACTCTCGACTGCAGAAAGGATGAACCTGTAATCTAAGAACAAAGTAATAATTTGGACCATTGCTGTCAAGAGGATGCTTATCATCAGTAATACAGAAATCTGATGCTCTTAAGTTGTTGTTCTAGCTCATTAAGCCACGTTAAGCTCTTTCCTTACAATATGTGGCTTTGGAATTAAGCCTCCCATTAAACAACTTTATTTTTAGACTGCAGGTTCAGCGTCTTGACAAGAGAGACAACACACAGTACTGTGGTACTGTTAGACTGTATTAGTACATGAAGCTTTTCCCTACGGGTTTAAAAAAGAGCTTCATGTAAAAATGATTCAGATTACACATTCATCTCACACAATAGCAGTAATAAGTGACAGAAATTTGGTGCTGCTAGATTTCTCCGCAAAAAGTATTTTACACAGTTAAATGAGAAGGAAATAAATCTAAGAAAAAAAATCAACCTATTAAACACAGTAAATACATCTTTTCTGATACGCTTTACTTTTTTGCATGCCCATTCATCCTTTTTTCATCCTAGTAGCCCACTTTCCAACTCAATATGTTATTATTAAATGTAATCAAATTTTCATTCATTATATATTAATTACATATTATACTTTTACATTTTCTTTTATATTTTAGACCTACTCTGTGGCTTAGTACTGCATACTGAATCTGGTACACGTACAATGACAATAAGTAAAAGGTATTTGTATTCATTTTGCAATACGATATTATGATAAATAGCATCAAGATAAGCTCTTCAGACCCTACCGTAAAAATCACAGTATTACTTATAGAACACTGACCAGCTGCCTGATTCTGGATTAACTGGATTAATTCAGAGCAATGTGTGAAACACATCAGTGTGGCACTACTGCACTGTCCCTTTGTGTCAGATCATGATTTCACGAAAATATCTTCAGTTGATGCTTCTATTTTGCCTCTTTTTATGATTTTTTTTTCATTAGAAATTACATTATCTGCAGATAATCTAACGGAAAGTAGAATCTCTGAATTATTTATGATCTTCAGAATGTCAGAATATATTTGCTGTTCCCCTTTCGCTTTAGTGAGTGTGTACTTGAGCTGCCATGATCTCCACACATTTATGTAAAAGCCTCTGATGAGTAGATCAGATCCACCTGAGAGTTATCTGAACACCCACTTCAACAAAATAGACCACGAAATTATCACAGCCGCGATGTTATTCATAATAACAACTCCCTCCTGTGTTCTACTGCTTTAATACAACATTTCTCAAAAAATGAAAGCAAAGAAGCTCAGAATTTTGTATCAAATGTGCTTTAAACAGACGATTCATTCCAGCAGTGCAGTAGATTATTTTGCGTTAAGGACGCAGTCATAAAACTGTAGCAATGTTCATTTCTGGTGAATTCCATACTAACATGAAGTTTCTGAAGTTTTTACTTCAGGGGCAACAACATGTCGGGAATTTGATGCAGACTCTCTTCGTTAGAACCTGACCAGCAGGCTGTAGTGTGAAATGTAATCTTAATTCAGTTTTAACGATATTTGTTTTCTGTTTTATGTGTTGAAGTAGAAAATTACAGTCAGCTCTTATTTATGAACCAGTACTCAGCGGTGTGATTGTTACTATTTAATCACAAATAACACATCAGAACACAAGTGCGCCATCAAAACTGTTGTATAACGTGACGTAATTCATCACAATAACAATAAATCCTGTCATGTTGTCCAGCCCAGCCATATGGTTACAAATTTGCTTCCACTGGAATAGTGATCAAGAATTCGAGCAAAATTTGAAACATTTCCTCTTTTCTTTGTTTTAATTCAAAAATCTAAAACCTTATATACTCCTGCCTTCATACAGGACTGTGAGATTTTGATAATTCCCACTGAACATAAAGGGAGCAAATTTCATGTGCCTTTATCTCTGTCATTAATGCTACTGAAGCATAAGGTTTGCTTCTTTAGTTTTGCACTGGAGCTACAAGGGTAATCTAGTAATGAAAGCTGACACGCAGGATGATCGTGCAACTACACGCGTAAATCATGCCTCTCTAGCTGAGTTGTATCATATAAACATCCTTATGACACTGCATGACACGGAGCTGTCTATAAAATGGACAAATTGCTTAAAACAGCGGCAGGGGTCCTCTCAAAGTCTAATCGCCCTCTGTACTTTCACCCATTTACTAATAGATAACAGCATTTCCAATCACTTAAATTAGACTTTTAAGAATACTTATTAATTCAAACTATTCCATTGATTTAAGTTCATATTTGTTAGTTGCTTTGGATGAAAGTGTCCTCCAAATGATTGTAATGTAATGGTTTGGTAGGATATTAAATCTCTTTGCAGAGGAACTAGACTTTTCAGTTCCATGTACAAATCGGGCACACTCTGAACAAGTTTTAAGTACAAAACTGGAAGATAAGCCTAAATGTGGAGTTTATGGGTTGTGTGCTTGGTGAAGGGCAATTTTCTCTGATTCTGATACTGAATGCGCTTCTCCCTTCATGTATATGCAGGTGCAAAAATGTAGGTGGACAAATGACATGTGCAGCTGATTACAAATTACACATTTACTACAGTTTGAGTTGATTTTGCATTCAGGTTCCTTGGTTCTTTAAACCAAGTGACTTCCTTTAACAGCGAGCCTCAAATAAATGCTGAAAGAATGAAAGAATAGTTACTGATGTAAATAAAGTTATGAACACCACTATCTCTGCGTCACTGAAATTTCATTTGCTGTTGTGACTTGGGTTTCTTGATGATTGTTATTGAACTGTGCCTTTTAAACTCTGTACTTCATAAGCAGGCAGTTAGTGAACGAGGCTACATGCACAAGGCAGAGTTTTAACAAACTGAACAGATTATTTCACAGACTGAATGTACAGACATTCAAAACCATGTCCAATCCTGCATTGAACTAAGTTCCAGCGCAGGCCACAGATGGGAATTTTGTTTCTTCACCAGAAGCCGAATATATATCAATTCGGCAGTTTTATGCAGTTTCGCATTTCATTTCCAGTAGCCTATTTATTTATTCTTAAATAAAAAACATTTGAACTCTACATATATA
>JBBJLS010040352.1:0-13961 GCA_037577275.1 Bryconaethiops microstoma
TCTCTCTGGGTGGGTAGGGTGGTCCTCCCTCTCCCCATCACTCAGTATAACTGTCCTCTCTCTCTCTCTGGGTGGGTTGGGTGGTCCTCCCTCTCCCCATCACTCAGTACAAGTGTCCTCTTTCTCTCTCTCTGGGTGGGTTGGGTGGTCCTCCCTCTCCCCCTAGTATGGGTGTCTGTTACATTATCCTCTGTGTGTTGTGTTTGGGGCAGTATGAGAAGATGTGGTGGAGCATCTTGTGACTTTGAGGAGTGTGTCACATTGTGGATTCCACTGTGGATGTTTAGAAGGTTCATTTGCATATTATAGACCACTATAGAGTTCTGCTTCACATCTGATTGAGCGGTGTGTGTGTGTGCAGCTATGGATCAGGGGGAGGACTGGTCTGGAGTTCTGTTTGATGTGGGTCTGATATCAGTTATTAGTTATTGATTAAGATTCTTAGTGCTTAGTGCTACGGCCGGCTCAGATCCTGAATGGGTGGCTGTGCGTGTGTGTGTATGTGTGCGTGTGTCTGTGCACGTGTGTGTGTGTGCGCATGTGAGTGTGCGTGTGTGCAGGTGTGTGTGAGTGTGCGTGTGTGGCTGTGTGTGTGTGTGTGTGTGTGTGTGTCTGTGTGTGCGTGTGAGGCTGTGCGCATGTGAGTGTGCAGGTGTGTGTGTGTGTGTGAGTGTGTGTGTGTGTGTGTGTGTGTGTGCATATGAGTGTGTGTGTGTGTGTGTGTGTGTGGTGTGTGGTGTATGAGTGTGTGTGTGTATCCATGCCAGAGTGTGATGGTGTGTGAAATTATCTCTCGCCCTTCCAAATGAAGAACCTTGAGAAGGAGCAGACTGGAGTTCCAAACAGTGGCCTAAATTCATTAATCAATCCCCAGAGGACGGAGGAAAACACACGCAACACACACCATCACGTGTCTGTGTGCATGTGTGTGTGTGTGTGTGTGTGTGTGTGTGTGTGTGTGTGTGTGTGTGTGTGTGAGTGTTCATGTGTCACAAACAGATTCTGGAATATTTTCTAAATGGCAGGAATTTCCGATTCCCATCTGGTGACGTTCCACTGTCCAAATACCCACAAACCCCTACAGAGAGAGAGAGGCAGAGAGGGAGGGAGAGAGAGAGGGAGAGAGAGAGAGAGAGAGGCAGAGAGGGAGGGAGAGAGAGAGAGAGAGAGAGAGAGCGAGAGAAAGAGAGAGAGAGAGAGAGACAGAAAGAAAACAGACATGAGATAGAGGAGAAGAGAGAGAATAGATAGAGAGACAGAGAAAGAGATAATAGAGGGAAAGAATACAGTGTGTGTGTGTGTGTGTGTGTGTGTGTGTGTGTTAGAAAGAGAGATACAGAGAGAGACAAAGAGAGAAAGAGAGAGAAAGAGAGAGCTGGACTGTGTCATTGAACAAATGCTGGACAAATGAGTCACCACACTAAACCTGACCAAAATCACAGCAGGAGCTACGGAAGAACTTACTAATACAAAACCAAAACCTAAACTTAAACAAGCCACCCACCGTCATTGCCTCCAGGCCTGACAGTACCCCCACTCCTAAAGCGCACCACCAATGGGAGGAGGAGGGGGAGGTCGAGGAAAGGGAAGCGTCCCATGAGCCCCACCCGGCCATCTCTCACAAAACTACATCCTGGCCGACGCTCTACACAGCCAGGGTGGCCCGGGTGGGTTTCATGGGACTTGTCCCCTTGAGAGTCCCAGACCTTACACAGGGAGCTCCCACCAGCGAGCCCCGCACTGTCCTTGGGAGCCCCCAACCGGGAGCCCCTCACTTTCCTCAGGGGTGGGGCCTCTTAACAGGAGCCCCCTACCGGGAGCCCCTCACCATCTTCAGGGGCGGAGCATCTTACCAGGAGCCCCTCACCATCCTTAGGGGCGTAGGCCCTATCAGGGAACCTCTCACTGTCCTTGGAAGCGTAGCCCCCTCCCGGGGAGCCCCTCCGTGGGGAGCCCCTCGCTGTCCTCTGAGCTAGGGCCCCTTACCTGGAGCCCCTCTCTGTCCTCAGTAGTAGAGCCCCCTTTGTGGACTCCACCGGAGCCCTTCTGGAGCCCCTTGCTGTCCTCTGGGCCGAAGCCCCCACCTGGGAGCCGAGGCCGTCCTCGGAGCTGAGGCCCCTTACCTGGAGCCCCTCTCTGTCCTCAGGAGTGGAGCCCCCACCTGGGAGCCGAGGCCGTCCTCGGAGCCGAGGCCCCTTACCTGGAGCCCCTCTCTGTCCTCGGGAGTGGAGCCCCCTTCGTGGACTCCACTGGATCCCTCCGGGAGCCCCTTACTGTCCTCTGGGGCTGATCTCCCTCTGTGGCGCTCCCTCCTGGGAGCCCTTCCTAGGTCTCCAGATCCCAAGCCAAGTCGGGGAGCTCCCCTGGAGCCCTCAAAGACCACAGTACCCCCCCCCAAAATAATTCAGGGGAAGGCCCCCATCCCCTGGTGGGGTTTCCGGCCCCTCTTGGGCGGATAACGGCCCCTCTCTGGTTTCCATAGGCCCCTGTGCTACGACTACAGGCCCCACTGCTGTGGCAACAGGCCCCTCAGCTGTGGCAACAGGCCCCTCTCGGGCCTCTGCTGGGCTATATCGGCTAACAGCCCCGCTGTTGGCCTCGCTACGGCGGCTAAAGCTACAAGCCCCTCTGCAAGCCCCTCTGCAGCTAACGGCCCCTTGGAAAGCCCCTCTGTGGCTAATGGCCCCTCGGAAAGCCCCTCTGCAGCTAACGGCCCCTCAGAAAGCCCCTCTGCGGCTAATAGCCCCTCTGAAGGCTCCTCTGTGGCTACTAGCCCTCTGAAGGCCCCTCTGTGGCTGACAATCCCTCTAAAATCACCACTGTGGCTAACGGCCCCTCTATTGTGCTGAGCTGCTGGGCTAATGGGCTAAGCTGCTGGGCTAACAGGCTAAGCTACTGGTCTAATGGGCTAAGCTGCTGGGCTAATGGGCTAAGCTGCTGGGCATTTAAGGGCCTTAAGGGCTCTACTAGTGCGCCTAGTGGCACCTCTAATGGGCCTAAAAGGTCCATGGGCTCTGATGCTGCAGCCATCTCTGGGGTGCCAGCACACGTTTCTGAAGAATGGCCTCGGCGCTCAGGAGGGTGGTTTTGGCGCTGGTGAGCATGGTCTCTGCACTTGGGGGTGTGGTCTCACTGCTCGGGAGCGTGGTCTCGGTGCTAGCGAGTGAGGTCATGGCGCAGGAAGCCTCAGACTTCCCGGGCAACTGGTGACCAGGTGGACGACGCAAGTGATGTGGGCCCCGACACCTCTTCCGTATACCATATACGTTCTACAGATCTCCCGCCTCGCCTATTGGCGAGCCAAAGCGGGAGCTCCTCCGCGGACGAGCTAGGGACAATATGCTCCGAAGGTATAATCGGGGATCTGTCGATCCACCCATTCCTCCAGAAGCCCAGGTCCTCATCCTCAGACTCCCCACCACACAACGGCTCGGCAATCATAAACTGGCTCGTCCTCTCCAGTTCATCCCCGAGCTGGGTCCAGTTTGCCTCACTCCTGGCCAACTCCTCCTCGCCTTGAAGCAGAAGAGCAGTGGTCCAGGCCCCAAGGACGAGTTCCTTCGGGGCCAGGTTCTTCCCTGCTGGATCGCTGACTCTTTTGTTTGGACGATGGGTCACGCTTTCCTTCCTTCTCCATACATAGGTCGCAGGCACACTTACACCAGGGGTAGTTGAAGTGTTTCATAGTAGTTCTTTATTGTGGAAACCAAAACAAAACCAAAGGCACGAGGGCCTGAAACAGGGCTGAAGCTTTCCCCAAAACCAAAGCAACGGGAGGAACACGAAAGCAAGGGCGACGGTTAACCCACAACCGCAAACTAAACACAAAACCCTTAAATATGTGCACACAAAACCCAACCATCAATACGCAAACACAAACACTTAGAACATTATAACACCCAGCTGTGACTAATACAAAACCATAACTTAAATTTAAACAAGGGTGGCCTTGCCTCCAGGCCTGACAATAGTGCAAACTGTATTCTGCTCAAACCTTACACTGTGAACACACATTGGGTTATTTCAGCCACTACATGTATTTTCAAACGGCAAAAAAGTCACTCAACCAAAACTGAATATTGTATAATAGCAATGGCTAATAGCAGTACCTGCTTATTTGGGTCGTCCACCTCCCTTACACTTAGGTTCTCCAAGGGAATGATCCCTTTAGGCTCTTTATCCTGGAAAATAAAAAAAGACTAATCAGTACTGGAAGATACTTTAGTGCTCAATCACTCAGGGAACTGAAGAATTACTGAGATTTTATCAAAGCTAAGTCATACTCACTGTTGTGTACTGAAAGTAATATAGGCAGCTGTCTGTCAGTATAAACCACCTCCTCTTCCATGTTTTCACTTTCCCTCCTATAGAAAGAGAGGGATAACAGGATATGTAACGTGGAATTTCAGATATTCCACTTGTGTTTGACTTTTGCATTTAAAGGGGTACTTAAGTATAGATAGCAAAAAAACTTTAAGATGCCAGAAACAAAAAAAAAGTTATAAGGTACCTTTACCCGGTCAACAAAAGTAAAAGTGTATTTTATTGTACTCATCTACATATATGCACACAGTGAGAGAATATGGCATGGCTCCAGATTTTACAGCATACAAAAAAATCAAGAATACACATTTACAAGTAAACTATGAATATAATCTCTAAACTGGAAGTAAAAACGGATAAGTTTTAACATGCAAAACTTGTGGTCAACTGGAAAATCTGCGGTCAACTGGAAAATGAACAGAATACTGGAATGTAATTATGTGCTTTATATGTGCAAATGATCGCCAGTTCAATATAAATATAGAAAGTCAATCTATAAAAAAATACAGTAACTCAAACATTAATTAAGCACAATTGTAGCATGGATGTGTTTTGTCAATATAGCTGCATGTGTATCAAAAAAGAATAATGTGTAAAGTGTTTTGGCAGGCAACGTGTTGAAATTTTTTGCCAAAAAAAGTTTCCATTTACATCACCCAGTCAAAAAAAAAAGTCACTAACATATCCACAACGCCAAAAACTCCCGATTCATGTCCCCCGGTTCATGAATGTCTAGTGACGTCCTAATCTGAGAACCAGTTTGAGAACCTTTGATGTAAAAACATCCAAGTTTTAAGTGGGTTACCCACCCTCTTTCAGCAGCCAGCCCTCACGGTCAGGATTGAAAAAGGTGTGCGTGAGATCATTCCCATCATCCTCTGGGATTTTAAAAGGTTCATTCTTAATGCTCTCATACAGTTTCTGAAAAAAAAAAACAGCTGTGTGAAAAATTATGATTCCTGCAAACGTAATAAATGTTTAAACTCAGTGCCTATTATTCTTTTATTTAAACCATCTACTCTATTATTTAAAGTCGTATTAGCCAGTACCAATCGTTTCCATAGCAACAAAGTTAATCATATATATTATTTAGTATCCACAACGAACCATTCAGTATCTACAAATTACTCAGCATTTACTACCAATTATTCAATAAATACTAATGGTTAACTAAAATGAATGAATTAATAACTACAGTATATGATTCAGTAACTATAAAACTATAAAACATTCAGTAACAATGAATTATCTAGTAATAACTATGACTACACTCTAGTTCTTAAGGGTTAAACTATGTCAAGTAAAAATCAACCATTAGAGTTTAAGACGTTAAAGGGTCAGCTAGTGCACTTTGTCAGCACTGTGTGTGTTTGTGTGTTTGACTCTAAAGCCTTTCTCACCATAAGGAGGTCACTCGGAAGGTCCCCTCCATTGTTGATGCTTCTGTTCATGCTGATGAAGCGCTCCAGTGATGGTTTGTCTTTCACATTGGGGTTGTGCAAACTGGTGTTCAGCATGATGATGGAAAAGGACAGAATGTAGCAAGTGTCTGTAACAGGAACGCACATAAGTCTCTTAGGCACTTACACAATTTGTTTAAAGCCATTTTTCTCAGTGTGTGACAAAATGTCTTTCTGCTATCAAAGTTGCCATTAGAATGGCAACAAATAAAAAAGCAGTAAAAAACATTCTTAAAAAAGTAGTTGATATTGTGTGAGCTGGTGAGGAGAACACAGGTTCAGTTCCAGATTCCTCCTCGGTTCCTCCAGCCGTTGTTGGGATTTGTGAAACTCCATCAACAGCTCCTGATTTAACTTAATGAAGGACTGATCGATTCAAACTTCTTTTTTTATCTTTAGTTTTATTTAGTATGCAGTTATAGTGATAGTAATGTGAAAAAAAACTCACTGTCCATCTCAATAGTTAGATTTTTAATTTTTTTGAGGTTCCTACAACTTTTGCAAATAAGGTGTGTGTGTGTCTGTGTGTGTTGCCAATTTCATGACAACTGCATGTTCCTCAATAATTTGAAATTGTTATTATTGTTCATTGTTTCTTCAACAATGAATAGATCTTACGATCAGTATTGATCATTTATAATTTTGAGTTTTCTGGTCGAGTTCCCTCCATAATGTATGTGGAGAGAGACTGGAGGGGTGAGTCGCCTTAAGAGTGCGTAGAGGAGAGAGAGTCTGTAATGTCACAGCTATGGTGGCCGGAACGCAACAAAATGCGGTGAAACAAATCAGGAAACACCCAGCAGACTCATAAACAGACTTCAAGACACTAAAGCTCAGGTCAGTTATAAAAAGACTGTGTCACTGTTTCTTAGGGTTTAATTAAAAATCATCAGCCTGTGGCTATGTGCACTTTTCCCACCTGTTTTCGGCCAAGAGCGGTTCACTCTGGTTCGATACTCCACTACGAGCGGAATTTTTTAACATAAACTCTTTTTTTGCCAATAAGACCATTGTTGGGTCTCCAAACACATTTATAGCAATCACACAATCACACTTCACATTTTCTCATGGAATATGACCTGCATTGCTTGGCATGAGACGCTCAGGGCCAAATAAAGGCCGTGAGGTCACCGAGTGAAAGTGAGGAGCCCTTTTTAGCGACACGAGCCCCCCGATATGGTTCAGGCTCCCGTCAGGAAGACGAATGAGGGTCTGACAGCCGGAGCGATGGAAAGAGCAACTGTTTGTCTGAGTCGGTCCGACAGAGAGGCAAAGTCACTTCCTTCGAAAAACAGGAAGAGCTGCCGACAGCTGCGCAAAGCAAGAAACTCTCTCCATCTCTTTATTTCTCTCTGTTGCCATCCATCTCCCATTCCTGGGGCCTAAAATAAGACCCAGGCCTTGGCGGTTAAATATAATCCCTCCCTGACAACAACTGGAGGCTCTGACATGGCTAAGCTGGGACGTCCCAAACCAGCAGGGGCACGAGGTGGACGGATGACCCCCAGACTGACTATTAAATCGGGTCTCCCTCCTCGACAGGAGAGGTTATTTCTTTTAACTGGGTCAGTCTGTGAAGGCTCAGGGGTCCCGGACAGGGAGGGGCACTGTTAGTACTGGGGTGGTAATCGAAACCCGTTTAGAACCGTTTTAATTTTGCGAAGCACTGGAATCATTTACCTCCAGCGTTATCGGTTCCTCTAATGATTCTTTCAGACTTTTTCTGCATTGCGCGCAAAGACGTTACACTCCGCGACTCGATTTATCGTGGATCGGAGAAAGCGGTCCACGGCATGGTTGAAAATAACAGCGCATACCAAAGTAAACACACATGCATGGATTACAGTACAGTCTATACAGGGGTAACATCAGTATTTACATTCTAACACTGTGGAAGACAGCAGTTCAGTGTAAACTGTACAGTACAGATATGGGTTTACCTTTACATTTTCTTTAAGGCTAATGAGTTTAAAATGAAATTCAAGTGTTTTGGGAGCATATTTTTTAGGGTTTACACTATAAAAATAGGCATTTTCAGGCTTTTTTTTTTTTTTTTACCAAAACACTGCGGTTTTTCACTATACGCGGGTGCTCTTGGAACGTAACCCCTGCGAGAAGGTGGGTTACTGTATTTTATACTGTTTAGGAATCGAAAACGGAATCGATAAAGGAATCGGATCGATAAGAAGAATGGATATTGACATCAATAATTTCTTATCGATTACCATCCCTAGTTAGGATACCGATACTACTCTTAGTGATCGAACTCAGTGATCCATAATCGAAATTAGTGATCCACAATTTAGTGCGAGAAATAAATACACAAAAAGATGAAAAACTTTTTTCAAAAAGTTACCCTGTTAACAGCCTACGACGATGACAGGAAACTCATGGCGGAAGCAGTGACACGATTGTTCTTCTTAAGTTGTGTTATTATTATTTTTATTATTATTCCTTATTTTTTATATCTGGAATTTGACGCATCTTGTCCTACAGTTTTTGAAACATTAGCATGTTTTCAATGATAAAGTGTGCTTTAAAATCTAGTGTAGTGCGTATGTTTTTCGATTGGTGATCAGGAGATGAGTTTGTAATGCATGGTAATGCATGATGAGAGAGAGAGTAAGAGTGTGTAGTTGAGAGATAGTCTGTGACATCACGGCTACGGCAGCCAGAAAGCGACAAAACATAGAGAAACAATCAGTCTTGCGGAAGTAAACAGACTTCAAGACAATGAAGCTCACTTAAATATAACCAGCCTGTGTGTGCAGGTACTTGTTCCTTTCCCACTCTTTTTCGGGCAATAGCTGTTCACTCCACCCATTTTCAGCCATCCTTAACCATAAATATCTTGGTAAGAGACAGTGAGTTAATCTAACAATCTAGTTATAACAATAATATTGTACGTAATAAACTAACAATATAAATATAATTGGGAATGGGTCTGGTAAGGGTTGTACTGCTACCGATACTGATACTGCTTATAGGGATCTAAACTGTATCCTGAGTTTCTGGTTCTATAATGATGGAGGAGCGTCGCTACAAATGTTCTGATCAACAGAGCGGTGCTCCGTCCCTCCACTGATCCAATCCAGCATCCACCGCTTGGAAACGCAGCTGTGTGAGAAAGTGTTAACACCCACAGCAGCACCGTCTGAACAGGAGACTCTCCAGATTTCAGCAGGAATCGGCAGGAACTGGGATCAGTCCAGCACCCGTTTTTGATACACATTCCTATTGGCCACATTAGCATATTTATGCAAACTGACTAGTGGGACTTCACATTACTACACAAGCTCTTCTTAATCTGGAGCCTCTGACCATCATACTCAGTTCCATTAACGGGACAGTTTTAATCGGTTTCTTACTGGGTGCCAAAACATTGTCTTACCATGTGAAATATCATGACTGTCAATTTTGCTGATCTACTACTGATCTCTATTATGTACGATAACAGACTTGGTATAGAGAACAAGTCCAAACCTCTGTAAGTTATGTGTCTGTAGTATTTATATCCACTTCTCTCACTGATCACCGTCATGTGGAGCATGGGAAGGGAGGCGCAGATGCATGATTCTGTTTTGACTTGACTTTACTTACAAACTCCAAAACACAAGGAAGGCCTGAGGGCCAAAACACAAAGCAAAATCTAGAACCTGATACAACGTATACACATGAAGGACCGACGCAAGGGCATGACACAAGGCAACTTAAATACACAAACTACTTTGACATAAAACAATCAACAAATATAATCACTTAAACCCAAACACTAAACAGCTGTAACTAAGGACATGAACAACACAGAACGTAACTTCAAAATAAGAGTTCTACATCATCAAAACAACGGCGGTCTCTAGCGGCCGCTGAGCGTGGACGTAACAACCACAGCATCTTGCTCATATAGAATAGTGTACTTAGCACAGAGTATTTTTCAGAGTTTTTATTCGACTTTATTTTAAGTTTATACGTATATTGTTCGTGTCTCTGTGTCATTACATCAGTAGTTTACTCCGAGAACAATAAAGTTTTCCGATTCTGAGCTGATATACAGTATTTCTATCGGTCCAACTACTGGTTCCAATGTCGTAAAAATTCTGGATGATCCTGTAAACAATGAACTAAACTCTGATCCTCGTGCTGTAAAGAGACACATAGATAAGGACACGAGTAACACAGACGAGCAGCAGGGCTGCGTCCCAAATGGCTCCCTGCTCCCTACATAGTGCACTAAAATACAGACTCCTGCACAAACACTGTAGAACACATCTAACACAGAGTCGCTGGAGCCATGTGTGCAGAACTCCAGAACAGACACAATGGGACAATCTGGGTGTAGAAACTGAAGTTTTATAAATCACACAGCGCACCCTAGAGGAAGTACGGAGCCAATTTAGATTCAGACAGATTCAGACAGATTATTATCTCACCTGAATTACTGCAAAGCATTCCTAGTGGGTTTTCCATCTGGGTCTGCACCCAGCAACCCTAATCCCATCATTCAGTCTTATGTTCCCACTCTCTTCCTTCGCTTGTTTAAGGAACATCGTCTGGCTCTGCCATTCCTACACACAAGGTAAACCCAATCCAGACCGGTCTCATTCTGGTTCCCCGCAGGTGGAATGAGCTGCTAAAGCCGACGAGGGCAGCAGAATCCCTCTGTAGCTTCAAAAACCTCCTGAAGACTCATCTGTTCAGAGAGCATCTCCTCTCCTAATGCACTACTCTTACATAAAGATTTTAGCACTTAATACTCTCCTCTGGTTCTCACACTGTCCTGAAACTTGAACGTGTCCTCATGTTGTAAGTCACTATGAATAAAAGCGTCTTCCAAATGAATCACTGAACAGATGATACTCGAGGTTGCGGTATCATGCGGATACTGGACATGATAAAGTGGCATCATGTTACTCTAATATTAACCCAAAATTTTAATGTTGCCAACAGTAATTAAACGGCAAGTGGGGAAAAGTTTGAGTTAATAATTCTAAATATGCCAATTAGACACATTCACACAGACTCTAAAGCTTTAGTCTATCAGTAAAACTCAATTAATGTGATTTTGAGTCACAGTAAGAGACCATGTCCTGCTTCCTCATTAACTACATTTGATAAAGCAGCAGCAGGACAAAGTGAGTCTGAGCTTTTATCTCATACTGTTTCACCCCAAAAAACACCACAAGCACCTGCTCTCTCACGTCCGTGTCAGTTCTCATCAAGATCCTTCATTAGCTAACTCATCTCGATCCTTTTCTGCCTCCTTAATAAATCTACAGATAATCTAATGCGACAGAATAATAAAACATGCAAAAAAAGATGCAATTAGGTTAACGGGCTGGAGAGATGAGCAATTACATCGCTCCCATCAAATTCTCGACGCCACCCATTTCATCTCCCTGCCATCTTTCTTATAAATTACACAAACTATAAAGAGTAACAGGGCAGGTGCTAGAATGAGGCCAAGCGACATATTCTCCAAAGTAACCCCCTCGGAACAAAACTTCAGAAACAGCCTAGTTCTTCTTCCAAACATCAGCTTCATTCATAGGAAATAGGCCGTGGATAATGTTGGAGGGTTGGTCAGTATGTTGGGCAAACTTAAAAGGTCAAGTCAAGTTCAGTTATATAACCCACTATCATCTGCTGTCAATTCCAGCAGAGTCAAGGTTTTGTTGTTGTTTTTTTTGTTGTTGTTTTTTTAATGTAGCCCATTATCTTACACTTCTCACGGGAGGGCTTGGCTCGCCCAGGCAGACAGCACAAACACAGACTTCCATTATTTTTACTTTATTTCAAAAACAGGGGAAAGCAAAGGGCTCGATGGCCGGAAACAAGAACACAAAGAAGCCTGAACGAAACCAAATCTTACGGAAATTGTGAGGGAGAACAGACAGAGAACTAATACAAAAACCAGGCTTATGTACCCAAACACAAAACACAAAACAGCTGATACAGATATGGTCTCATCCCTGGAAGCTGAGAAGCCTCACTGCCAGAGATGAGACCACACCCCCAATGAACATAAAGCCCCCTGACAGGGGGTGTAATAACACTAAGATCATTATCATGAACAAAAGTCTACTTAATATAACTAATATACTTAAAAATATTGTCACGTCTCCCACTTTCTTCTCCCAGGCACTCAAAGCAGGTGCATGTGCAGGCTTCCACCTTTTTCCCTTGTACTTTATTTTAACTGCAGAAAACAAAGGCACGAGGGCCAGTAAACGAACTCAGAACACAAACCAAAAGAAGAACGGAGAAAACACTTAAAATACAGCCAAGGTGATGGTTAACCGACAAAGTCAACAGTAACACAAACCCCTTAAATACCTAAAGCTCAAAACCCACAACCAACAAACAATCACAAACACTCAGCTCTAATAAACCCCAGCTGTGACTATAACCCAACAGAAAAAACACTGACAGAACATGACAAATATGAATAAATCAGGAAGCATAAAAATATTAGGAAGTAAAAAATCCAAGGATAAAATAAAAAGAATGCGTAGAAAATTAGAAAAAAGTGTGATTGAAGTCCAATTATTTAAAGAAGGTGAAAGAGAACAGTGCAGTTTTCAGCAGCTGTTTAAAGCTCCAGTGCAGATCTGACACTGATGAGCTGTTGGTTGGACAGCATAGTGGAAAAACACCATTTCTGCAGGTTTAGTACCCGGTTTTTTCTCCACTAGCTGAGCAACTCCTGCAGATCTATGAGACCCACCAGGATTATAAACATCAGACATATCAGAAACGGTTTTAGTCAGAGAACCTGACTCTTGGTTTTGGTGAGAAGTATTTTGAGTGGAGTTGACTTTTTGGCAACTTCCAGTTGCAAACAGGGGGTTGGTCAGTGATGGAATGACTGGGGTTACATGTTAAAGGTTGTAGCCTTCATGTAAATTCCAAGATCAGATTCAGATCTCAGGTGTTACCATGGTGACCATAATGAGATCAGACAGATCAGCATTCAATCAAATCTGAAACCGATTGATTTTTTTATGACACACTTAATGTGCATAGCATTGTGGTCATTCAGTGCAGGTCAGCAGCTGTAATGGGGCGCACGGCAAGAACAGGAAAGATGGAAGTTCAGAGTTCCTCGTAAGAAATTTCAACTCAAACGTCAGATTTCTGACTTGGAAAAACTTTGTGTATATGTGCAAAATACAGCATAATGGGTCATTTATATTGTTAGCTTATTTGTACAGTGTACTTTTTATACTATACTGTTGGTATAGTTTTTAATCTACTGTTTTTGCTCCTCATAATGTTTTTGCTCCTCAGTATAAGTGTAAATGTGAACTGAGAGGTAGTTTACTAGTAGGACACTGGAACTGAGCAATAAGGCTGGCAGTATAGGCGCATTTAGCATCACTTGCTTTGGATTAGCTTTCCTAAGCTTTGACTGGACCAGACTGTACCACTAAATAAAATATTTAGTTAATTTTAACAAATTTCTAGCACTGAAAAGTCACAGCCTAATTGTTTAGATTTTCAATAAGCCACTGTACAAATGCAATAACAATAACAACATACTGGGTTAAAATCACAACGCAATACTTTCTCTCAGACAGACAAAACTACACACACTGCAGATTCATACTGGATTAAAATTCACTCCACAATTATTACTGTAAAAATTACCCACAGCAGATTCATACTGGGTTAAAATCACTCCACAAGTATTACTGCTCACACTACACACTGCTAGGGCTGCAACAACGAATCGATTAAATCGATAAAAATCGATTACTAAAAGAGTAGGCAACGAATTTCATAATCGATTCGTTGTGTCGCGCGACGCGGAGACATTTGACTACTTAAAAAAAAACTTTAGTTGAGCGCAGAGTGCAGTGAACACTCTCGGTCTCTCTCCTGCACTGATGCTAGCAGAGTTCGGCGCCTCACAGACAGGCCAGAGCCAAAAAATTTTTTAAAAAGAGCGGAGGTAGAAGAAAGATACATGGTGGACGCAGAGAAATCCATGCGACACAAGTCATCCAAGGTGTGGGAGCATTTCACACTAAATAAAGAGAAAAAGTGTGTTAACTGCCAAATATGCAAAAGCGACATGGCATGGCACGCGAGTACCACGGCGATGATCCAGCACCTGAAACGCAAACATGTTGGAGTGTTTGATGAGGAGGGAGTTCAACAGCAGGGTAAGTCACTACA
>JBBJLS010040373.1:0-13960 GCA_037577275.1 Bryconaethiops microstoma
ATATATATATATATATATGTGTGTGTGTGTGTGTGTGTGTGTGTGTGTGTGTATATATATATATATATATATATATATACACACATTTTTTTTGTCTATTGTATTTCATTGTGATACTCTGCATGTATCTCTTCAATTTAGGTCACAATATTATTTTAAAAGTACAATGAAACCATGTCTTAGGCATCAGGTGACATATTCAAAACCATTTCATATAATAACCTTCTGTGAGAGAGCCTTTAAGTACTTTGGACATCCGGTTCCTAGTACCACCCCTGCACACAATCTTATTCAGTCTGTTTCTCAAGAATGGTTTAAAATTTAAAAAATGAGTGGAATTTCCCTTTAAGTCCTGCAATCATCTCATGTTCTTTGGTTCTAGAGCATCAGAGAAGAGCTTCATCCCCATCCATTCTCACCTGACACTTAACAAGTACATATCATATGGCCCAAACAGTGCTGCCCAAACAATGTTGCCCTTCAGCAGAAAAACATGAATAATTACAGCTTTGAAATCTGAGCTCTTCAAAAACTTCAAAAGCTCACTCATGAACATGGGAAACTTTGAGAAAGGATGAAGAGCGACCCTCACTGTGCCCTCTTATACACGCACACATGATTTTGTATGTGTACACATATATACACACATACATACATGCTCACAAGCAGGTATACACACACACACACACACACACACACAGTCACACATACAGGCAAGCACCCCACTCTCTGCACTTCTTACATAACAGGCTTTTGCCAGGTTAGTGATCTTTAGGCCTTATGTAAGAAAGGAAATGCAGGAGGACAGAAGGAACACACTCTTCCTCTCAGTACAGCTCATGCCATCAAACTTGTTTGGTACTGATATGAGGCAAAATACAGTATGAGAGATGAGAGTCACAGTGCTAAGAAAATCACATCTTGTTGAATCATTGTAGTCCATATATCTAATATTTTTCTTGTGAGACTCATGATTATGCATAATATGTGTTTTGAAACATTTTGTTCCAGTGGCAGGTAAATTTGCTCACTTTAAAGAAGCAAAATGATCTAGCAGTGAGGTACAATACTTAGTATGTCTATATTCCCAGCCTTTTGTTGCCCCTAGATGGACCTTTCCGGTAAATCAGCTTTTTCAGCGTTTGTCAGACTAATCGGAATATGATTTTGTTTCACCCAGTCTGTAACACTTCTAAAACAGATCATGCAGTTTGCTGAATTGTATTCTACCCATTTCTGGTTTGTTGCACTTTGTTTAGTCATCAGACCTGCCAAACAAAAAGCTCGCTTCTAGGGCAACAAATGGTTTGCAATTTGAAAGGTAGGCCTTCTGTCACTCTCCCTCAGACTCTGACCTAACAAACTGCAGCTCAAATATTGTCTGTTCATTTTCTGGTAGAAAATTAGTAATGATTAGAGCAGTTACTTACTTGCTTACTACAGTTTCTTACTTGTTATGGTATAAAAGGTAGAACTAATTAAATTGTGCAGTCTTTTGTACAATTGTACAACTGTCATATAATGCAATTGTGCAATTGTGCAGACAATTGTACAACTGTCATATAATGAGAAAGGGTTGGTATTTCTACTAAGTTTAAGATTTTATTCACAAAGATTGCAATTTTTGCCATGGATGTGAAATAAATTTTTTCTCTTGCTGGGACAACCTTTGCCTTTATGAAACGTATGAAATGTATGTTTTAATGATAAAATCAGTTATATGTTTGTTGTCATTATGTGCCATAATAAATGTAAGGTGAGTTCTAGTTCTAGAAGCTGTTATGACCAGAGGGAAGGAAGAGAAAGAGGTGGGAGAACGTCCGGTGTGACAAAGGTCAAGAGGCGGAGCTCCTCAGGATTTCCTCTTCATAAACTAGGCTTCCACCTCCTTTTGTCAAACTTGATATGAACTCCATTCAAGACGTTCTGTTCCATGCTAACTAAATTTGTCGCTGACTCTACAGATAACCCCTTTAACTGCAGGCTGACTATTCAACTATTAATCTTAAGATTTAAGTAACTATTATGAACTGTTCAGGTTCATAATATGACTTATATGTAAGTTATGTCACTACAAGTGTGAGGCCCACATACCAGGTTAAGGACTAGAGCCCAAAGATTTCTTTCTTTTTTCCTCTTTAGTCATTACTTAATTCATGTTAACATGTCTTTGAGAGGATGATGAATGTTTCATTAATACGGACAATGACACGGATGATAAAATGGAAAGAATGATTGGAAAAGGGCCACAGAAAGAAATCAATGTGTGTGAGATGAGTTTCAAAGCACGGTGTTATGGAGTGTGTATAAGAGCCTATAGGGAGCTGCGCTCTTCACACTCATCTCATTAGTATCCCAGCCAGCCGGATGTGTCTCATTTGAGTTTGGCATGGTGCGGTGTGATTTTGAAATGTCCTCTCATCCACTATAAACTTTCTGTAACCCACTGTCACCTCACAGCAAGAAGGTCCAGAATTAAATTTCGTGTTGGGTGGCCAAGGATCCTTTCCGTGCGGAATTTGCATGTCTTCCTAAAGTCTGTGTGGGTTTCTGTCAGGTGCTCCATTTTCCTCCCACAGTCTAAAGACATGCACAACAGGTGAATTTCCCCAATTGCGTGCCCCAATTTATCTACCCTGTGATGGACTGGTGACATGTCCATGTTGTTTCTCTACCTTTCACCCTGTGAATGCTGGGATAGACTCCATCACTTTCCTGGTTAGGGTAAGCAGCGTAGATAAATGACGGATGGTTGTAGGGCAGCACAACTATTTTTCTTGTGAGCTGTAAAAGGCAACAGTCTGCATTGAGCTTAGAAAGTTACATCTTTATTGACTCAATACTTGAGCCAGTACAAGCTGTCATATCAAGTTCAACTAAAAATACTGGTATGAGCACTGATCCTCGCCAGTGTGCTGATGTGAATACCGTCTTTGTCATGGAGTAGAACACGAATGGCTGAAAGTTGCCCAGTTGTGGCGTGAGGGAAGAGCCCAGTCACGGAGACAAACGAAAGAGCTGGTTACTCACGCAGTTGATTTGAGAACGCTCCTGAGAGGAGTAGAGATTCCCACCAAAGGAATCCGCGTTCTCATGCGCACATAGAGAAGAGAGAGAAGAGGAGACTGGCGAACCAGAAGTACTCACGATACCGTAGAGTAGAAGGCGACACGAATCGGGCATGAGGCTCAATGTCTGTGTGTAGAGAAACTTTTTCTTCCTGTTTATATACTTAGCGTGACATCACTTTCCGGTGCCGATTGACGTCACGTGATCTGGTGTGTGTGACAGTACCCCCCCCCTCCAGGACTGTCCCCAGACGGCCCAGGCTGAGAGGATACCTGACGACGGTAGTCCTGGATGAGACATGGGTCCACAATGAACCAACCGGGAACCCAGGACCGTTCTTCCGGACTGTAGCCTTCCCAGTTGACAAGATACTGGGTGCCACGGCCACAGCGTCGCAAATCCAGAATCCGCCGGACGGTATACGCAGGACCACCGTCAATGATCCGGGGTGGAGGAGGAGCAGGAGCCTGGGGAGACAGAGGAGAGAAAAAGACAGGTTTTAGTTGAGAGGCATGAAAGACAGGATGAATTTTGAGGAAAGCAGGCATCTGGAGCCGGAAGGTGACAGGGTTTGTCCGTTTGGTGATCTTGAAGGGGCCGATGAACCGTGGGGAGAGCTTCTTGGATACCCTGTCACCAACATGGAACAGTCATGCCGGCGGAGATGTTGTGAGGTGTAGCAAGCATTGGCCTGCAGGATGGATCTTCTAGCTCGCCCCCGACCTGCCGGCACCGGCAGACCAACTGTTGGGCAGATGGTACATTAGCCTCCGCTTCTGGGTGGTCGAACATCAGAATCTGGAAACCATTGCATACCTCGAAAGGTCTGAGGCCAGTGGCGGAGGAGGTGAGGAGATTGTGGGAGAGTTCAGCCTAAACGAGATAGCAAGCCCAGGAGCGCTGTCGATCAGCCGCAAACCAATGAAGGAAGCGCTCCAGTTGTTGGTTGGCCCGCTCCGTCTGACCATTCGTCTGGGGATGGTACCCAGACAATAGACTGGTGGTGGCGTTGATCAGACAGCAGAAGGCCCCCCAGAACCTGGCTGTGAACTGGGGCCCTCTGTCCGAGACCATGTCCTTGGGGAACCCATGCAATCAGACTACGTGCTCGATGATCAACTCAGTAGTTTCCTTAGCTGTGGGGAGTCCGGCGAGAGCCACCAGATGAACAGGCTTGGAGAAACGGTCCACGATAGTGAGGA
Source organism: Bryconaethiops microstoma (assembly GCA_037577275.1). Classification (NCBI taxonomy): domain Eukaryota; kingdom Metazoa; phylum Chordata; class Actinopteri; order Characiformes; family Alestidae; genus Bryconaethiops; species Bryconaethiops microstoma. The sequence continues at coordinate 4,272 of JBBJLS010040373.1, forward strand.
TGGTGTCCTTGCCGTCCGACTCCGGAAGACCCGTGATGAAATCCACGGAGATGTGGGTCCAGGGCTGGTGTTGCACCGGGAGAGGTTGTAAGGGTCCTGGGGATGCAGAGTTGGGTGTTTTTGTTCTAGCACACACGTCACAGGCTCTCACAAAGTCCCAGGTATCTGCAGCAATGTTGGGCCACCAGAAGGAGCGTTTGAGGAGGGAGAGTGTATGAGAGACTCCGGGGTGGCCAGCTATGGCTGAGGAATTACCCCATTGCAGTACCTCTTGGCGATTAGGGGCAGCCACGTAGAGACGTCCAGTAGGCGTGTCCGGAGGAGGGGGCTCCAAGGCATGTCCCTGGTGGACTCTCTCTTCTAACCCACACCGGAGAGGAGCCATGATGATCTGTGAGGGCAGAACAGGTCCGGGGTCAGTCCGGGGCTCTCTGCCTGCTACTGGCGAGAGAGGGCGTCGGCCTTCGTGTTCTTAGACGCTGGACGGTACGATATTAAAACAGGGCCCACCGCACCTGTCTGGGGTTAAGTTGTCTTGTCTGGGGAATAGTGATGAGGTTCTGATGGTCGGTCCAGACCGTGCAGGGCACACTGCCGCCCTGGAGCCAGTGACGCCATTCTTCTAGAGCCCACTTGATGGCTAACAACTCATGGTCCCCTACCTCGTAACGTTGTTGCGTGGGATTAAACTTTCTATAAAAGAAACTACAGGGATGTAGTTTCTGGTCTGGACCTCACTGTGAGAGGATGGCTCCTACACCCACATCGGAGGCGTCCACCTCAACAACGAATGGTTTAGATGGAACCGGGTGAAGAAGGATGGGAGCTGTGGTGAACTGATGGCAGAGGTGACGAAAGGCAGTGATGGCTTGAGGAGTGAGGAGGAAACGTCCGGGCTGCGGTTTGATGAGTGCCGTCAGAGGTGCTGCAGTTGAACTGAAGCCCCGGATAAATCGCCGATAGAAATTGACGAACCCCAGAAAACGTTGCAGCTGCTTAAGCGTTGAGGGCAGGGGCCAAGAACGCACAGCCTCCTACTTCTGAGGATCCATGGCCACACCCTTAGAGGAGATGACGAAGCCGAGGAATGTGGCGGTGTGCTGGTGAAAGGCACATTTCTCCAACTTGCAGAACAACTGATGTGCCAGCAACCTCTTCAGGACGGTTCTGACATGCTGGATGTGTTCCTCGATGTTCTTAGAGTAAATCAGGATGTCATCTAGGTAAGCGAAGCACCACTTACTGAGGTAGTCCGTCAGCACGTCATTATTGAACTGCTGGAACGCAGCCGGACTGTTACAAAGGCCGAATGGCATAACCAAGGTCTCATATTGGCCAGTTATGAACGCCGTCTTCCACTCATCACCCTCCCTGATGCGGACCAAGTTGTTAGCACTCCGTAGGTCCAATTTGGTGAATATCCAGAGAGGGCGTCCAGGGCGGTGTTGGTGAGCCCCCGATAGTCATTTACATTTACGGCATTTTATCCAAAGCGACTTCCATTACCCAACTACAGGGGACAGTCTCCCTGGAGCAACTTGGGGTTAAGCGTACCCAGTGGTGGTCAGGAACCCGGTGGTGGTGTGTTAGAGGTAGGATTCGAACCCACGACCGCTTGGTCAAGAGGCAAGTATCCTACCACTAGGCCACCACCAACCTGACACAAGGACGGAGTCCCCCGTCTTTCTTTTTAATGAAAAAGAACCCCGCAGCTGCAGGAGAACTGGAGGGTCTTAGGTTGCCCTGACGAAGACCCTCTGCGATGTACTCGTCTAGGGCCTTCTGTTCTCCTGCCGATAGTGAGTAGAGATGGCCGCGGGGTGGTACTGTGCCTGGCTGGAGGTCAATGGCGAGGTCATAGGGACGGTGAGGAGGAAGTTTGGTCACCTTCTTCTTGCTTTAGACCCCCTCCAGGTCATGGTACGGGACAGGAATGGACCCCAGGTCGACGTCGGGGGCCTCGGACTCCCCTGAGCACGTCTCAGCCCTAGCCTGGAAACAGAGCTCCTGACAGGTCGAACCCATTGGATAATCCGGTTCTGAGCCCAGGAGATGAGAGGGTCGTGTGTGACAAGCCAGGGATGTCCAAGGATGATGGGAGGTGAGGAAAGGTGGGTGAGGAGGAAGGAGAGGGTCTCTGAATGATCAGCGATGGTCATGGTGATGGGTTGAGTGCGATGGGTAATGATGCCTGAAGCAAGGGGTTGACCGTCCATGGCAGTGATTTCGATGGGCTGAGATAACACCTCTTTAGTCAGTCCCAGCTGAGTAGCATAAGCCTGATCGATGAAATTACCAGCGGCCCCCGAATCAATGAAAGCCATTAGATGGGAAACAGTAGGAAGGCTAGTAACAGTGACCATCGGACCAGGTGAAAGTCTCCCCCTATTCACCTGGTCGACCCGTTTCCCGGGCGGAGAGGACAGATGGCTCGATGGTGATCGAGCCATGGTCCTCTCTCCGCTACAGTCAGGAAGGTGCGTCCTATCTGCATGGGTTCCCCAGCTCCGGAGTGGGCGTCTGAGGACGAAGTGGATGGTGTGGGCCTGATGGTAGACGGTGCTGGGACGTGAAGGTCGAGAGTCCGGGTCCGGGGAGCTGCCTTGGGTAGAGAGCTGAGACGACGATCGATCCGCAGGCATAGCTCGATCATCCCCTTGTAGGTGTCAGGTAGCTCTCTTACGGCCAACTCATTCTTCAGTCTGGAGGAGAGCCCCTTGTAGAAGGCGGTACGAAGAGCCGCATCACTGCAAGCCGACTGAACAGCGACTGTCCAGAATTCGGTGGTGTAACGGCTCACCGGACGGTCTCCCTGGCGAAGATGGTAAAGCCGGGAGTCCACCACCACTTCACTCTCAGGGTGTTGGAATGCAGCCTTGAGATGCTTGGTGAACTCGGGGTAGGAGAAGGCGGTCTCGTTGCCTGTTCTCAAGACTGCAGTAGCTCACTCCGCTGCCTGCCCGTGAGAAGGGAGGTGAGAAGCGCGATGCGGCTCCGGTCGGTGGGGTAGAGCTGTGGCTGAAACTCAAAGAGGAGAGACAGTTGGGTTAGAAACACATCGCACCACCCATCCATCCCATTCCACCGTTCAGGTAAAGAAATCTTAGGAGCAACAGGAGGAGAAGGAGCGGAAGGAGAAGGTTGAACTGCCTTGTTGTGTGCGTTGGTCAGAACGGTCTTGTGAAGGTCTTGTGAAGCCTGTCGCAGGGTAGCGACCTCCGCACAGAGATTCGCTACTTCCTGCTTCAGGTTCACAATCTCGACCGCCTGCTGATTAATAACCTCCCAAACACGAGCGAGGTCTGCTGGGCTCACGACGGACACAGACATTCTGTCACGGAGTAGAACAGGAATGACTGAGAGTTTGCCCAGTTGTGACATGAGGGAAGAGCCCAATCACGGAAACAGACGAAAGTGCTGGTAAACCCACGCAGTTGATCTGAGAATGCTCCAGAGAGGATTAGAGATTCCCACCAAAGGAATCCGCGTTCTCACATGCACACAGATAGAGAAGGTAAGGAAAGCTGGCAAACCGGTAGTACTCACGGTACCGTTGAGAAGGGTGACACGTATCGTGCAAGAAGCTCAATGTCTGTGTACAGAGGTACCGTCTCTTCCTGTTTATATACTCTAGCGTGATGTCACTTTCCGGTGCCGATTGACGTCATGTGATCTAGTGTGCGTGACACAAAATGCTTTCTGGGAAATTTGACGACCCAACTCAAGCCACCATAACCCACAAACTGAGTGCACTCCTGGGTATATGATCTGTATGTGATCTGTATTCCTGGATATTTGATCTCTACATGTGAATTTTGAATAGGAACCACACTTGGGCCACAACTGATTTCATAAGTCCACGAGAACGCAAGTACAGAGAAAATCACACATTCAGAAATACCCTTGGTGTGCTAGTGGCCAGGTACTGGTGTGGTGTCCAGTCTTACTGCCCGTCCTTATGTCATTGCCCAAGGCCCCTTGTATACTCTGTTATTTAATATTTACATTTTTCTTCTCCGCCATCTCAGTACACACTAGTTCACTTCATTCTTGTATTCAGTACACCAATAACTGTAGGCTTCGCAACCTATGATCTTTGAAGTTCAGGCCATGCAGTTTCTGGTTTGGAGTTTGCAAATTAGCAAGTGTCCATTATTATACAAATGATCACATTTAACTACATGCTTAAACTTTTTAAATTTAGTTGTGTTATACCTTCGGTGCAGACATTTCTACCTTTGTCTGTATGGGTTCCACCCAGAATCAATGAGGGTGGACCTTCCTGTGGACTTCAACTCCAAACCTAATCAGTCTCACCTGACCTATTTAATTAACGACTCCAGAGGTCCTTCATTACGTGAGTGAGGTGAGTTAGATGTGAAACCTGCAGGAAGGTAAATCTCCAGGAGGTGGCTTTGACTACTCCTCTGATGTGTATGACTCACACTGCAAAACCAGTGGTGCTCAGAACGGGGACCTATGATTTGACTTCACGCCGGAGAGGACATGAGAATCCTGATCACCCATGAAAGTGGCCTCATGCTGAGCACACACAAGAATGTGACATTTTAGAGTGTGTCAGTGTGGGAGCACCGAGTGAACGAACAGACAGAGGCAGACAGATGCAGTTCACGATATGAGAGTCTTTATTACCAATAGCAAACCAAGAAAAGTCTCAGGAAATTGGCCATTAATCAATCGGACATCATTCAGGAAACAAAAGAGGGCGCCCCACAGTGTGAGCAAATGTGTGGTGGCTATGGGAGAAATGCATCTTCTTCAATTCATTTACATTTACAGCATTTGGCAGGCACTCTTATCCAGAGCAACGTACATCGGCGCTTTGTAGTTCACAAGAAAACATGTCCCTCATACTAGAAAACTTAAAATTAAGACTTTATAGATGACCAGTACTGCAATAGGGACCTATCAGTACACACACAGAAGACATTTTGGTGAAGTTTCTGTCAGTTATGTTAGTTTTTATTATACTTAAATTCTGTGTTTTGTTTTTGTTTTTTATTCTGTTTGTTTGTGCAGTTTGTACTCGATGGAAAATCAAATGCAATCAGAATAGAAGGTCACCTGTGTAACAGGGGTGTACTTTTTGAGCAAATTCATTAGATGACATCAGATTTAATAACAAATGAATTAGGTGTCCTGTAGCCCCAGTTGGTTCATTCTCTGTTCCTCCTTTTGAGTCCTCTCATGTTTGGAAGTAAGAAAACATGTTACAATAGTTTTGGGGTCTCTTTTTTTAATCTTAGAAATTGCAGGGCACTATACAGCAATAAAAACAGAAGGAAATGTTTTTTATTTACCACTATGTAACCTTTATTAGTACTACATATAAAATCTCTGAAGATGCCTTGTTTGACTGGTCATTTTAGATAGTAAATCAAATGGCTCTATTTGTCCTAAAAGATCATTACCGTCCAGTCACCACCCCTGCAAAAAAGTTTGCACTGGTTAATTAACAATTCAAAGGTAAAATAGTCCATATGACCACTGTCCACCTGGTTGGGCTCTTTGGTCAGCTCCAAAATTAGACCACTTTTGACTTTAATTGCAAAAAAAGAAAACTCAAAACTCTGGCCTATGAAAAATTCAAACATCTGCAAAGTTAATTATTAAGCTGCAGTTCCAGACATTCTAAAGTCACCATGAATTTGCAGTCATGCATCTGATGAATATGTATGCATTAGTGCTGCGCAGACTACTGGCAGTATTTTGATGTTTGTTCATGTTGAATGTTGAACATAGTCCAATATCAAGATTTCAAGTGATACTGTATATATATACAGAAGGAAATGTTTTTTCATTATATAATCTTTATTAGTACTACATATAAGAACTGAAGATGCGTAGTATGACTGGTCATTTTATACACACACACACACACACACATATATATATATATATATATATATATATATATATATAAATACACATGTATATATTAACGATTAACATTTGTAATCGTCATTAATCGCATGGTTTTCTGCAATATATATACACCCATATACACATGGTTTTAATCACTCAAAGCCAAAAGGACACTAACAATTTACCAGTTTCAGACGTCACGTTCCATGAATGACAACGACCTAAATGGTGAGCGGCCCTCAAGGTGAGGACATATTGCTAATTGAATATGCTCTATGCAAGTAATCCATTACAGCAGAACTGAAAGCCACTGAACATTAGCCTCTAACATTTATTAATTCAGGCAGGTGTCCCAAGCTGCATTATATGTTAAAAACCTGGCCGTGTAATAAGTTCAGTTATGCATATGTATTTTTTAGCAAACAGGTAACAATGTTTTTAGCAAACTATTTTTGGAAATGCTGTATTTGATGCTTGTGTTCCCTAGTATTTTATATCTGACACTTAATTAAGTTGACCACAATGACACTTTTAATTTATTTTGTTGCCATTTTCTCATTTTACTCATTTGGGTTTCTTCTAAGACAGACATTAGCCTAATAACTAACCATTGCCAATGCCCCAACTTCTGACTTGATGTGCGTTACTATGGCAACAGGCCAGACGGAATGGGCTTGAAATAAAGCCATGTCTGGGGCCAATGTGTGCTTCTGCCCTGTGCTCATTAGTCTGTCACACATCAGCTAATATCATTACTGTAATATCACACACTGACTCATGTTACTAAACATGCTAAGAAAGCCCCTAATTGGACGGGTTTCGCTGGAGTTCTTAGCATCAAATCACAAGAGCATGTAATTAAACTCTTTTGCAGCATAAGCCTCTAGTTATTTATTTTGTTCAAGATGTTCTAGACAAATCTGGTAGAAAACCCCAAAACAAATGAAAAGCTTGTTTTTCTGATAAACTGTGGGGATCTAGAAGTGTACTTCAAGACTCCTTAAGGACAATTTAAAGGGTTGTAAACAAGTAGTATATAAACATTGTTAAATATTCAAAATGTACTGTTAACTTTCCAGTGCACAGCCCCAAAACATAAACCAAGGAGCAAAACAACCCACTTTCACTTTCACTTTCACTTCACTTTCACTTTCACTTTAAATATATTATAGTGAACTTATGGCCACACCTAAGTCCTGAGACTTAGTGTGTTGAACTAACAATGTTGGGGCTTTAACAACCCATATCCTTCCGGGACTACTTATATGTGCCATAGTTCTTTTCTTTCTCTTATTAATTGTTAAACTCATCATGTGTTTTGCTTCCAGAATGTGCAGATATGTTCATGTCTGTCACATGCACGAGACACGTGACGCGCATGGGACGTCGGAAATGAGCGCGTCACAGAGTATATAAACAGGATGTGAAGACTTCCTCTCCACTCAGTCATTGAGTTCACACTCTCATCATCGGATGCCAGTGTCTTCACGTGAGTACTCACTCTCTCTCTCTTTTGCATGTTTGTGAATGTGGGTTCCGGTGGGAATCTTTACTCTCGTTTAGAGCATTCACATAACAAACTGCGTGAACATCCAACCCTCCCGCTTCTATCCGCGCTTGGGTTCTTCCTTCAGGCTACACGGGCTTCACTTCGACAAGGTATGTTCCTGTTCACCATTTCAACTTTGACAATGTTGCAATCATTACCCAGGATGATTCTGATTCTTAATATTTTGTATGATGTGTGTGATTTATGGATTCAGTATTCAAGCTTTTTGTAGAGTTAACTGCTCTTTGCATTTTTAGAATCTGGTGTGGATTAAGCTGTCATTACTATAATTATGATTCTCAGTGTTCCATATTTTTCCAATGATTCCACAAGGGTTTTTGTAGAATCACAGGGGGGCTATTTGTCTCTCTTCTCTGTGTTTTCCATAAGTTCATCTCTCTGTTTCTGAGGATGACCATGATCTGATCTCACAGGATATCTGTTAGACCAGACTGATGACTCTTTAACCTTGAAAGCTGACAACAGGGAAACAAGAGGCCTTCGCCTTGGTGGTGAGGACAAGCAGGAGTTGGTTGGAACCACGTAAGAGTCCCTGTAACGTCTCCTTTTGAGCCTGCCTCAATAAACTTTGCAAAGTAAAATGATCATGCCTCGTCACTGACTCGGGAGCCTGAATATTTTCCAGGAGGAAAATCCATCAAGGCACAGCAATAAAAATATCCTGGTTAATGCAAGGGGTGAAAGAGGAGGTATAAAATTGCCATGGTGTCACATCTCCTCCCTCCATCTCATGACACGAGGCGCAAACACAGATCTCCATGTTTCTATGATTCTTTATTTAATAACGAAAACAGGCACGAGGGCCTTAACATGAATCACCATACAAACATAAGGAGACAGGAGTACCCACAAACCTAGAGTGGATGATGGTTGACCAAAAACTAAGGTCCACCACAAACTGAATGTCACGTCCCCTGACCTTGACTCCCCACAGATAGCAGGCATGTAGGCAGACGTTCATGCTTTTGATTCTTCATTTAGAAATGAAACACAAACGGCTCGAGGGCCCATGAACCAAAAACTCCAAGATCTTTCACAACAGCACAAAGGAGTCTGCTCCCTCGGATCCTCATAGCGCTCTGACAAAAAATATTTATTCTTTTGTCAGAGCCCCAACGGCACCCCTTTGCATACGGCGCGCCTTTAGTGCCCAGGGCCCCAGAGCCCCTGGTCCACACCAAGGTGGCGGTGGCTTAGGAGGCGGCGGCAAGAATGACCCCCATGCAGGAATAGGGGCTGGGATGGCTGTGTCAGGAACAGGAACAGGAGCTGAAGAAGGGGCTGAGGCCACAGCAGGAGCTGTAAAAGGAGCAGTAGCTGAAGCTGGGGCCTCGATGTCAGGGACAGGAGCAGGAGCAGGAATCAGGGCCTCGGCGTTGGGGACAGAGACATTAGCCGGGGCCGGGGCTGGGGCCACAGCTTTGGGAACAGGGGCTAGAGCTGGAGCCACAGTTTCAGGAACTGGGGCTAGAGCTGGGTCCACAGCTTCGGGAACAAGGGATAGAACTGGGGCCACAGCTTCGGGAACAGGGGATAGAACTGGGCCCACAGCTTCGGGAACAGGGACTAGGGCTGGGGCCATAGCTTTAGGAACATGGGACTAGAAGAACCTGAAGAAAACTGGGGACTCTATCCCCTGGAGCCGGCTCCCTATCCGGTGTGCTCACCGCAAGCTTCCCTGCTCATTTCCCCCATGCTGACTGCTCAGCCAGCCTGTTAGCCGCTGTAGAGACTGCAATCTGGGACTCTCCATGGGTCCGTAAGTCCACAACACGCAAAGAGAAGAGCCACCGGACCGGCACGAAACTAGCCTCCCTGGGGGCAACCAATTGGCAGACCGCGACCCCCTCCACCTCCGTTGCCATCTTGCTGGGATGGAGACGAAGAGGTCCGTAAGAACCTCCGGAGCCAGGATTGTAGGCACGTCCCCCGACCTGCCGCTCCAGGCGTATGTCACCCCCTCATCCTCTGAGCTCACATATCCCAGCAGCTCCTAGGAGGTGTACCGACTCATCCTGGACGGTTTCTCCCCTGCCGGGGCCAACACGTCCCACTCCACGAGCTGGTCACAGGTGCCCACGGACCCGAGGTAAAATCTGCTGCGCCGCAGTTTAGGGTCAGTCCATCTGTCACATCTCCTCCCTCCATCCCATGACATAAGATAAGATAAGATAAGATAAACCTTTATTAGTCCCACAAGTGGGAAATTCGATTAGTAACAGCAGAAAGTGGA
>JBBJLS010040383.1:0-13959 GCA_037577275.1 Bryconaethiops microstoma
ATAAAAGCTTTTGGTAGACGATAATCAAATGATTCTGCACAATACATTGAGAGTAGCTGTCGCAAAATCAAGTGTTCTGTCCCAAGAGATTCTGGTTGGACTGGTATAGTATAAAACAGGCTTCTAAGTAAACAGGGCAAAACAAACAACACTGATAAATGTGTGGGAACATTAGCTAGGCGATTTATCAGTTGGGTCAGAAACCAACAGTTTATGTGACTTACCTTCCCTACTCTCTTATATGGGTGTGTGTGCGCACTCCAGAGTGGGGAATGGGGCAGCTGTGCATTGCATAAATGGGTCTCTCTCTCTCTCTCTTTCTCTCTCTCTCTCTCCCTGTCTCTCCATCTCCCTCTCTGTCTCTCTCCCGCCGTCTCTCTCTCCCTCTCCCTCTGTCTCTCTCTCCCTCTCTGTCTCCCTCTCCCTCTCTCTGTCTCTCTCTCCTGCCGTCTCTCTCTCCCTCTCCCTCTGTCTCTCTCTCCCTCTCTGTCTCTCTCTCCCTCTGTCTCGCTCTCTCTCCCACTCTCTCTGTCCCTCTCTCCTTCTCCCTCTCTCCCCCATCTCTCTCTCTCTCTCTCCTTCTCCCTCTCTGTCTCTCTCTCTCCCTCTCTGTCTCTCTCTCTCTCTCCCTCTCTGTCTCTCTCTCTCTCTCTCCTTCTCCCTCTCCCTCTCTCCCTCTCTCTCTCTCTCCCTCTCTGTCTCTCTCTCTCCCTCTCTTGTATTTTAGCTTAAAATGCCCATCTTTACTAAACGATAAACGATCAGCCAATATATTTTAATAAGGCCAAAATTAAATTTTCCAATTCAGTCTATATTTCTGCACCAATATCATGATGCTACTGAGAAGTAAGATCATTCTGGTCATGCATATTATGGTAGGAAACTTTCATACCATCCCACCCCTAATACGAAACCTTTGTTTTACCATTGTTTGCCCTGTTGGGTAGCACTGGCACCTGAGCCACTGGTTCAGGTTGCAGGGGGTTACTGGTAGGAGTTAAGGGCAGGTCTCTGGGGGATCTGATGGCTCTGAATAATTGATGCCATGTGGATGATAGTATTTCACATCAGCAATACCTCACAACCTCTGGGCCCACTTCAGAGTAAGAGAACACAGGGAGAGAAAACAGCTGGTGGAAGGCAGGGAGCTGCTGAGGTGAACATGACCGCAGTATGACATGAACCCAATGCTCAGGATTTAAAGTGATACATTTCGGTGAAAAATCTATTTAACACAAATGTCTCCTGAGCTCAAATGCAAGTGATCATCTGACACATTTTTTCACAGTTGCTATAGTGTAATGCTAATACTGCTGCTCTCTATGCAACAGATTGAGGTTTGAGTCCCCTGCTGTAGTAAACATACAAATAAGAGTCCTTGGGCAGGACCTCAGTGGTGCCACTGGCAGTCCTGGAATTCAAACCTACAACCTTACGATCACAGGGGCAGATTCCTAACCAGTAGGCCTCCAGCTGCCCCACTGACATAAGATGTCAAATGCTGTAAAATGTGTTCACCTCTTTTTGTAATGTCTATGATTTCCTCTACTTAACTGCACCACTGCCCAGAAAAACCAAGTATCTCCAAAATGGCAACTTTACAAGAGATGACAAATACGAACTTTGGAGCATTTCTAATGGTCCAGTTATCAAGAAAGCTTCATAAGGACATCTGCTGGGTTCAAATTATACAAAATACGGAGAAACACCGTTTTGGATGCGGACAGTTTGCTTGTGTTCCAAACAACAGGGCTGTTTTGAGTAAAAATACGAACAACATACCCTAAAACTCAGCCAACCCAAAGATTCCTGCCAGCATTAACAAACCAACAAAAAGAAACACCTTTTCTCTTCACTGTGCGCGCCCACGATCGGCACCATGATTTTACTTTCCGATGCACTGCATGTGAATATAACAGTACTCTGAGAGTGACTAATATACTTGTCTTCGTGGTCGGATCATGTTAAAAACGGAACAATGAAAATGAACAAGCCTCTGTGGAACAGGTGTGACCTGCCAGATCACAGGTGTGTGCGGCGCTGGTTTGGCCTCTGGTGGTGCTGATGATCTGGTGTTTCTGTCAAGATGAAAGGGACACTGTCCTGGCAATAAGTTATAACCGGCAGAATCCTCAGGCAGTGTCTGTTTCTGAGACAAAAACTTCAGAGGACTTTGCCTGCAAGCCACTGAAAAGGCAGTCTTCGTCATTACCAAAGACACAATAATACGGGAACTGTGGGCCAATCCTGAACTCCAGTATTTATTTTCACATGTACATCTGGCAAAGTTGATACATAAACAACTTTAAAATGTAGAAACTGGCACTAGATAGACTTGGACAAGCATTAGAGGGATCAAACATTTATTTCTATAGACTTACAAATGCAAATGCAGACATTTTAGCCCTGCATTCTGCTTTTTAAAAGTAGAAGAAGAAAATCATCAAACTGTTGGAATTATTACCGAAACGTAAAAACCTGTCTGATGCCGTATATGTTCTAAGCAATTGTCTGCCGACACCAATATGATTCTGATATGAATCACTAAGAATGATGTCTCAGCTACTGCACTTACATGAACACAATAGCTCTACTAAGGGTGTGTTCAGACTTGGCAGGTTGGGTCCGATTAAAATGAATCCTGAGGCGATGCCAAGTGCAGGTCGTTGAAAAGGCTGCTGCGTGAAACCCGATGTGAGGTGTCACTTACTATCCACAAAGGAGGCCTAAGACTCAAAATGTTGCTGCTCCGCAATATCACAAGACAGACGAAACGTCATAGAACCCAGATACAACGGAGAGCAGCCTGATTCAGAAACTTTGGTCGATTACTTGTTGTCCCTGGAACAAAATCTCTCCCATCAGTGATTTTTTAACAGTATAACTTTTGATATCGTCTCATTCAATGTAAAATATAATCAGTGTGAACACTATAAGGCCACCCCAAAGCAGCTGATGTTTTATAAAAGTTTCTTACACCTTCAAAATACATCATCAGAAAGGGGTTTTCCTTATTTTAAACTGTAAAATGTCACTGTAGAGACTACTACAGCACTGCTACGGGACCAGGTACGGTATCTATATAACAAATACAGCCATGGAAAGAAATAAGAGACGGCATCATTTCTTTTTCTGGTTATTGCTTTTGTAATTCGTGGGAGTGTGTCTGTGTAAAATGTGCATGTCACTGTTGTTTTACACACTATTGATCACGCTTGATTCAAAATTCCAGACCAAAAAATGTTTGAAGAAAATGACAAAATAAACTACACGACACTCTTGCATTATCTTACAACTGCAAGAATTAAAATAGTGATGTTAAGAGCAGAGTGTGTGCATGTGTGACTCAATTTCATCCCATCACAAACTGAATCAGGAGTCAAGCTGCTGGAGTACAGCACATAGAAAAGCAGCCACACAGCAACCTGTGCGTTTTACACACACACATTGCTGCAAACTGTACAAAAAGTGAACAGAAGAAAAGGGAAAAGTGGTCTCTTATTTTTTTCCATGGCTGTATAGCAAAGGTATGTTGTCAGACCTATTGTTAGAATTTCATAATAATTTAATACTAGTGAAGTGCGCCAAATCATCTATACAAAGTGTTTTCGATGCTTTTGAACTATTTTAGCAAATAGAAACCTGTTTTATTGGCAGCCGAAGCATTTATCGTGACTTTACTGACCTATGCAGGTGGGGAAGATGTCCTCGTTGTTGATCTGCACCTCTATCCAGTCCATCAGCAGGTTCATGTACTGTGGGGCGGGCAGCGCTGTGGGCTTCTTGTATTTGTGCTCGTCCTGCCAGCGGTACTCGTAGCGCGGACCTCCGGACATCACCGGGCAGCTCTTCTCCGTGCAGAACTCGCACACGGTGCCATAGATGAGGTTGATGCGGTTGAAGAAGTCCACCACGTGCACGGCCACCCAGTCGTTCAGGTCCTCGCCCGGCGGCAGCTGCACGGCCGCCCGCAGGTCCACGCCCGAGTGCAGCGACGCCTGAGCCTTCTTGTGCAGCTCAAAGCGCTGCGTGCCCGGCTCAAACTTCCTCTTGGGCCGGAACGTTTTGTCCTTATTGAAGACTTGCTTGAGGGCAATGGACATCCCTCCTGTGCAAAGGTCTATCCAAATAATGGTGAGAAATAATGGTGGCCAGGAAGAGGCGTTGAGAGGGGGAGAAAAGGGATGGAGGGGGAGGACGGATGGATGGATGGATGGATGGATGGAGAGAGAAAGTGAAAGAGTAGAAGCTAAGATGTGTAATGTGAGGCTTGTTTAGAGGTATTTTCAGCTGATGGTGGTCCTCAAGGCTATGGCATGCTCATCTGAGAGAAAGAGAGAACAAGAAAAAAAGCTGATTAGGGATGGGTATGCTTAAGATTAGATAGAGATCCTGTCCATTTAGAAAGTATTACAATCAAGGAATGTCTAAAACAGTTTTCTGCACACTCCACTGACTCTTCTTCATGAAGGAGAACCTGCTGCATGTGGTTCTATATCACTATACAGAAAGTGAATTCATGCAGGACCAAAAAAAAAGGTTTCACTATGGTTACAAATGATAGAAATCCTTCTTGAACTGTATAGCAGCGTTTGAGCTAAAATTGTTTTCTTGTCAAAACTATTTATAAATTCAGTACTGCATTGTTCTTATATTCTTTTTATTCGAACCCTGTTTCCCCCCAAAAAAACAACTGTTTTTCGAAACACTTCGAACAGTATTGAGACGCTACATCAAACTCTCATAACCAATAACTTTATGTTTCACTGCCCTCGCCAAAACACCTCCACCACCAAGAGAAACACTCAAGCGTGCTTCAATCAGAAATGTTACAGTACAGAAGAAATGTGTTACGGTTTACAATGACTTGACTGAGTAGCTCCTGCTCTGCTCTCTGCACGGTCTGGGGAATCTAAAGTGGTAAAAATCTGAGATTATAAATAAACAGACCTGCTGTTTCTGCTGTGAAGTTTTAAATCCGCTGTAAATCTGTGAAAAAGTGCTGATATTCCCTTCGGAAGCAGTTACATGATGGAGCTGAGAAGGAGGCACTGAGGACTTCATGGTCCGAATGCTCTTTTTTAGCCATTAAATACTTGTGTTTCAGAACAACCATCTGTAAACTCATTCTCAACATTACACTGAATTCCATTGTCTTTTTTTTTTTAAATACTATTTTAGTAAACAGTGATAATTAAGCCTTTAACTCAAAAATGAAAATGTCAAGAAGGATTCTGTTTTAGTCTAAAGGGTTAAAGATAAACCATCCGAACAATGAACATAGAAGGGAATACTAACATAACGTCTGATTACTCTAAAATGTAAATTCTAGCCAGCCCTACAATATCTGGATACTTTAGATGATTTGAGATGATTCAGCCAAACTTGTCTTGCCTCCATGGTAAACAAGAATATTACTGTACATTCTGAACTGAGCATTTTTCTCATCAACTAACAATTAGTAGTAATTAGATAATAAGTGCTCCCTCACCATGATGTCACAGACGTCTCTGTTCTTTTAGCTTCAAAGCGGTATAGTTTGTTGCTCTTAGAGGTAAGGTGATGTGGATTCCTGTCATGAATTCATGATGTGTGCAACTAAATTGAGCTAGAAAGTATTTCTTTTTAACATTTTCCACATACGTATGTGGAAAAATACTTAAGGCCTTTGCTTTATCTAAAAACTTTTACCATTTTTGTAGACAGGAAAAAAAAAAGACGAAACTTCTTAAATAACAATTTGTAAAACACTACAAATACAAAATGTAATACAAAAACACTTAATATGGAAACTGATACCAACAAATACTCAAGCGTTCCACTATCGTAACTACGAAAGACGATGTACTTAAATGTGCTTAACTCTACCTTAATTTACCCCTGAAAATACACCAAACCCTTTCATTTCGACTAAGTGGCCGTTCATTTTACCTTAAAATTAGATTTAAGTGTTAAACCCCATAATCTTAAATTTAAGGCGTTAATTCAGGAGGTTCTATTATTTAAGGGGCAAATTTGAAAAAGTAAAGGGTAAAATTCAGCAGTTTTACCCCTAAATCAGCCTTAATCTGTGCACTTTCTGCCCTTAATTTTCCTTCAATTCCTGTATGGGAAATTAAGGTCAAAATTAAGGTAATTTTAAGGGGTAAAACGAAGGCGTTTTGTCTCGTAGTGCATGTGGCTCCTCCAGTCTTATTTATGTACTCAGAATAGTTTCCTATACAGACACACATTCTTTATTCATAATTCATAATAATGTTCAGAGCCAGGTATCCGGACACTCCTAAAGCAGATGCAGAGTGTCTGCAGGCGGGCGTGGGACTGTGAGTAACAATGTGTTTTCTCTTCTAGATCCGGGGTCCGAGAGCTTTATACATAACCGCGGGGCAGATGAGCAAGAGTGTGTGTCAGCAAAAAACACTACAGCTGTTGGGCTGCTGCCAGTCGAGGCAGAGGCAGGGCAGTTGTGTAATAGACGCTAAGCTACTCCTGTCCGCTCAGGCATGGTGAGGCACATCTCTTGCATGTGCACTGCAGGGCCCATCTCTGAGCTCTTTAGACAGCTGTGCAGTGCTATGATGAGGACTGAGGTCAGAGCTCCATGCTGATACATATCAGTGCTGTGGATGTGCTGCTACACGCTCTCAGAATTAAAAAAAAAATTAAATAAAAATTCAGGAGCAGCTTCACTTGCTAGAGCTTAACTAAACGACTGGCTCACGTTTGCATGGAAATTCCACCGATTTTCTGCATAGAACAGGGGCTGAGATGTGAAGTCATGCAGAGTGGTTTGATGTGACAGAGAAAGCTGAAGACTCAGGCATCTTTACAGTAGTTAAGATGCCCGAGTTAAGAATGGAACCAGAGGGAGATGTCTATTCAGAAATACAGCCATTTTATTTACAATCCAAAACTAAAGACGAGCCTCCATGTGTCTCCTGAGTAGTTATAAGCAGGCCTGACACTTTTAATACATGATCACCTGATCACTATTATTTGAGACACAGTTACCACAATTATTTAGGCCCACTGTGATCTTTTTCCAGATTTGACAGTCATGCTGTGCCATAACATGCATGGGGTGAACTGGATTTTTTTTTTTCTAAATTGGGGTTTTATGTTCATTGTGTTGGATTCAAAGTGAAGAAGAAAAAAAAAAAAAAAAATTCTAATCAGACAGTCTGGCCACTCAGGGATGCATAAAATTTTATATATATATATATACTGTATACATGTGTGAGTTTGTGTACACTAAAATTTTAGGACTATGCCAGGCCTGTTTATATAATGTCGGAGATGGTAAAACAGTGGAAAATTTGAAAATAAATCTTTTTGAAGTATTTTGCACCATGGATGGGTTTCACAACTTCTGAAGACGAGGGATGGGAACTGATAGGATTTTACTGATACCGATACCATTATTGGTTCTGCTTTTCAATCCGTTTCCCTTATCGAGTTCTTTTATAGGATAGAACTTGGAAAACAAATATAAAACTGACTGATAAAGTTTGCACTTCTGATCTTAAGAATGAGCCGAGCAGGTGATTGCAGCCTTAATCTGTTCATCATCACCTAAATGGATGTAATTAGGCAATATTTGGACAGCAACCTTTTTCTTTTAGGTTTTTTAACTCAAAGTAAAAATACTGCCAGGCCTGCTAGCATTTCATTACATTTTTACTCTTAGTAACAGACATACTGTTTGGATGGAAAGCAGTAGCAAACATGCAAAGAGTGTCAAACACATGGTGTTCCTGGAATTTTAACCCAAGTTTGTGTTTCCAATCATATAAATGATGATTGTTTTTGTAAAATATGTTCTTTGAATGCAGGTTTTTTTGTAGGATTGTTTTTGGAAACGAATTGTAAGTATTAAGGCCTTTTTATAAATAGCCTCCATAATGTAGATTCCGTACCACTTAAAAGAAATTCCCCATGTTTTTCCACAGAAACCAGTTTGGAAATGTTATTATAATGGTAAACTCTAAATACACGAATCCCGTTAGCTTTTTCTCTGTCATTCGTTCCTAGGATTGGCTTAAGCCTAACAGCTCTGAGATGAAGAGATTTGACTCAAATAGCTGTTTAGTGGAAAGTTCACGTACTGAAGTTCTCAGGTACACACAATAACATTCCCACGGCGCGAACGGATTTCACTCCCTACATCAGTCATCACATGATCCTCATTAGGGATAATGACTGTTATTTGCGATCTCATTAGTCGTCAACAAGTCGTGAGAGTCAACAGACAAAAATCCCCTCGTTCGCAATTGCGATTAGAAAGCAAAAGTGGCGTCTTGCGGGGAACTGCGACGCTGTTTGAGAAGCTTTGGAATAGAAAGTGGAATTTCCCAACTCATCTGACTTGTGCTTCAGGTACTGCACACACATCTAGATGTTGGGGAAGTGAAATTAATCTTGGTAGTAAAGTAGGTAAATCTTTTTTTTCCGCATATGTATGAACTCATTGACAAGCTAATCTTCCAAGAGGCTAAAAAGCATAGAGCTGCCCAGCTCGGAAGTCCAAAATCTCTCAGTGCCTAGGAAATCTTAAGGACCTATTTTATACGGACAAAAGTATTGGGACACTCACTGTTTTTAGGGTTTGGGCTAGACCCTTTATTTATAGTGAAGGGCAATTTTATGCTTCAGCATACCAAGACATTTTGGACAGGGCCTGTCGTCCAACACCAGTACCTGGTCTTGAAAATGGTCTAAAAAAAAGTCAGTGGTAGCTGTTATAACTGCAAAGGAGGGAGCAACTCCATTTTAAAGTCTATGGATTGGAATTTAATGTCATTGAAGGCCCTGTTGGTGTAATAGTCAGGTGCTCCAATACTTTTATACTTTAGAGTGTATGACCTAAAAGACGAAAGACCTATCATAACTTAATCTGGTTAAAGTAATACAAATGTGTCCTTGAGGAGTAAAAAACTACAAGGACTTCTCCACCTGTTCATCAAGTTGGACAAACACATTGTCTAGAAAATTAATCATATTTGTTTTGTAACTTGAAAATTAATGTGGTACAAAAACTATAAACTATGAAACTTTCAAAATGTACTGTTTAAACCTTTGATTCATTTCCATTAATTTCTAGTGAAAACAGAAATTCCGGGGTAACCAATGAGAATGGATGGCCTTTTACATATATCGGTCTTAAAGACACAGCAAAACAAAAAAAAAAGAGAAAAAAAGTTTGGTATTCAAACATTTTAAGCTATTACCTTGTATCAGCGCTAATAACAGGATTATTATTGTTATCATTATTGTTATTATTTTAACCAGAATCGATTTATAGGCTCTAAAGCAAGAACTGCCAAGTTCACTAAAAGAACTACGTTCATCTGACAAGTATCTGACCATAAACGAAAGTGCGTTTATTTTCTCTGGTTTAAGGAGTGTCTCTATGAAGTTACTGCATTACTTGCCATACGGAAACAGATTATTAGATAAAGTGTTATGGTATGTATCTCTCAGTCAGTAATCGTGGCTCCTCTTTATGGTGGTCTGAAAGCATGCTCAGACTGTGTGCTGTTGGAGCGTGAAGATACTTTTCTTCCACATGGCCATGTCAACAAGGGATGTTACATCTAGATCAAAGAATGAGAGCCAAAGTGAAGGAGACCAAGCATTCATCATCCTGTATGTGGCTAGTACTGACCCTTACATACGCTTCTCCACCTTCGGTAGACTTGACTTTTTGCAGGACATGAACCTAGCTTACTAAAGCTACAAAGAAAAAGACAAATTGGCTTCTTACAAAGACACAAATCCATTTACATCTACACTATATGGAAAAAGTATTGGGACACACCTGTTTGTCAGGGTTTGGACTAGGCCCCTCATTTCCAGTGATGGACAATCTTGATGCTTCAGTATACCAAGGCATTTTGGACAAAGCTATGCTTCCAACTTTTGGGGAAGTTTGGGGAAGAACCTTTTCTATTCCAGCACGACTGTGTCCCAGTGCACAAAGCGAGCTCCATAAAGACGTGGTTGGATGAGGTCAGTGTGGAAGAACGGTCTCGGACCGTCCTGACCTCAGCACCTTTGGGATGAACAGGAACGGAGATTACGAGCCAGACGTCCTTGTCCAACATCAGTGCCTGACCTCATAAATGCTCTACAGAGTGAATAAAATGTTGTCCATAAAATCTTAGTTCTTACATAGACATACTGAGCACTGTCTTGTTTTTGAAAGTGTGCGGGGAGACGCGAGGAAGTGACTTTGACCTTTTTATAAACAGAAACTCCAGCAGTATAACAGGTTCTCTATCTTTTCCTGCACTGATCTTCTCGTTAAGAAAACACAAAGCCATCTTTCATAGACAGCGTACCGTGTCGTGTTAATACGTCATTTCATGCTGCACTGTGATTGGCAGGTCAGTAGATGTAGGTCGTAGCGGCACACACGCTGTGAGATCGTCCTACATTTCTGATATTTTCAGAAAATAATCGCAGGCTCTTTTTTGGTCACCGGACCACCGTTTAGGATGTGTTTTAATTGTTTTGTACCATACTGTACCATATTGTATGCTTGGATTGTGAAACGTATCGAGTCGTGAAGTACAAACCTTTTGCCCACTACTGAAAGTAACCACAGAAAACTTCACTCCGAAGCCTGAAATTTGCAGAATTTTAACAGGAGACACACAAAGCTTCCCCCTTCAGTAACCAGAGATTCACACTGACGCTTTGTGATCGAATATTCATTTGAAGCGATCAACTAAAGAAATATCAGGGCAACAAAAAGAAAAACAGTTAAACCAAGTGATAGACAAATATAGTGACGTGTCTACAGCAGCCTTTTCTTGTAGAACTCATCATCTTTGACTCAGGAGTGAAAATGCAGAAGCTCAAACAAGACAACAAGTAAAACATAACTGGTGAGATAAGTGGGTGACTGTCCTCACGTTGCACCGGAATTTCACAGACGATTTACTAAGAACGATTTACTGCCTCCATCCACATTTTATGTGATCCTCCCAAGTTTTGTGAGAATGTTTAGGCCAGTGGACTGGTTACAGACACAACACGGAGGAGGAGGGGGAGGGGAATCACATAAAATAAAGTTTCATTACGCATGAAACTGACGCGGACTGCTTAATACAGATGGGGCCCTGAAGTAAGAACTTTGTGACTGTGCAATGGCATGGTGTAAATAGCACTATATCCCTGGTAGCCAAGAATTCAGGCCTTAGGCCACTCATCCCAGCCAAAGGATCATACATATCAAAGCTTCATTTAGTGCTGTAAGATTCGAGGGCATTCAGGTGAGGCCTAAACTCTCTCTATGTTTATTTTCATTGTCGTCTATGGGGCAACATGGACTGAGTTTGAAGATCGTTGGTTTGCATTTGTATGACATGCGTTTAACTTACAAAAACAAAATGGGTGTGACTTCATTCATTGTCAAATGTAATTAAACTGCAAGTAACTAAAGGGTTCAACTTTGAATGTGAAAGCGAACCGGAATGCATTGTTTCAACCAACACCTTTTGCTAACATATTTCTCCCCGTTTTTCAGGTTTTGATTTCTTGATCTCATCTAGGTTCATCTTTACACATGTCTCACTAGTTGCGTCACCGAAGAAAGATAAAGATAAAAGATAAGATTAAAAAACAAGTTGGCATAAAACACGTGCTTGAATACGTGAATACTTTCAAGGCAGAATAGACTTAGTTTAGTTTTTATGCATAAAAAATGCAGCTATTTTTAATCTATTCTAACGGTAAAATAAAATCTTTTTGTAAAGTCATTGTATTTCTTATGATGTTACAAATATGACTTCACCAAGATTTTGTTTGTGTTATAAAGAACCGAGCAAATATATTTCAGACTTCAGTAGCCTTTATTGTCGCTCTGAATCAAGTCAATAAGAAACATTTTCACAGTGATCTGGATTGTTCTGAAAGTGTGTGCATGCTCAGTATCTATCACAGAGCACCCAACAAAAAGGGCAGCATGGAGCATCTTTTATGGAGTGATAGAAACAAACCAGAAGACAGAAAGATCTAATTCCACATTGTTTTTGTTTTACTACGATCACGGACATGTACTAGGCCTGCCACTACAAGGGACAAAATGGGCATCCCCTCAGTTTTGTACATAGTAATTTTGAACATTTTAATTTAGTTGCACCATTAGACGTATTTAGATAGAGTTCCCAAAGATGATTATGTTTTTATAATAATAAATAATAATTTTATTTAGAGAGCAGAAGTCTAGTTTTTGCAGGAAGACCATGAACAAGAGCATGATCAAGACGAGAAGGTACGAAAGCATGAAAGAATGAAGGGGAATCTTAGTGCTTTAGTATACCAAGACATTTTGGATAACGCCGTGTTTCCAACTTTGTGGACACAGTTTGGGGAAGAACCTTTTCTATTCCAGCACGACTGTGCCCCAGTGCACAAAGCAAGCTCCATAAAGACGTGGTTGGATGAGTTCAGTGTGGAAGAACTTGACTGGCCCGCACAGAGTCCTGACCTCAACCCCATCCAACACCTTTGGGATGAACTGGAACAGAGATTGCGAGCCAGGCCTTCTCATCCAACATCAGTGTCTGACAAATCCTCTACAGAATGTATGGGTACAAATTCCCACAGAAACTCCAAAGTCTTTTGGAAAGCCTTCCAAGAAGAGTGGATGCTGTTATAACTGAAAAGGGGGGGACCAGCTCCATATTAAAGTCTATGTGTTTTAATGCAATGTCATTAAAGTCCCTGTTGGTGTAATGGTCAAGCGTGTATTACGAGGATGAAATTTTTTTACTTTTTACTCTGTTGGTGGTCAGGTACTATGGTCATATATGGGTACCCTCCTCATTGTTTGGATAAACTGGGTAGACCACTTGATTTTGTTGTGCTTGCAAAGAACTGTGTCTGTTTACTTCATGAAACTAAAAATAATGTGTCCAACTGTAACTTAGCCAAGAACAATAGACCAACGCATAAAAAATGCATAAATTTCATACATCACCTATTAAAGCCATCAAAATCATGAGGCTAAATTAGTTTTCTAAATTAGTTTTCTAAGTGTTTCTTGTTAACTCACTAGATTTAGTGTCATGGATTACTCTGAAAACATTTACCACGCTGGGCTCAAAAGCTTGCCAGACACAGCATACCAAGTGGGATGGGTGAGTTTTGTTCTGGGATGCCACTGCTGTAGCACACCTCAGACTGACTTCATTCACGTCACCTGGGTAGCAAAGAACGTTTGTTTCAATTCATCACCAGGACCCTTGAGAATCTGTACCCCTCCCCCATTCATTCTGTCTGGCGTTGGGGTTAATAAACAATCGACAGTTTTATGTTTACATTTACGTTTATGGCATTTAGCAGACGCTTTTATCCAGGGCGACGTACATCAGTGCTAACTGGGAGTCCTTTGATAACAGTGGGTCATCTTCTAGGATTTCCATGTGTTTTCCCCTGTGAAAAGGTCACCAATCACCATATGCAGGAATGTGAACGACTGGGCTGGAACGTCGTAAAAATTGCTCAACCACAGCCCACAGGCTACTACTTGAGAGGAAACCGCTACAATGGCACTCAATTGAGACGAAGGTGGATCACATGCTCCAACACACACACACACACACAAGCACACAAACACACACACTCACTCACTCACTCACAGGCGCACACACACACACACACGCACACACACACACCACATACACACACACACACACACACACAATCCTTACAAACTACCTGATCTGTTCAAACATCGCATTAAAAACTGAATAGTGTTGCTTATGCGGTAGCTAGTGGCCTAGTGGTTAGGAGTTGCCAGAAACCACATAAGCAAGTCTAGGGGATGGTGGTGGCCTAGTGGGTAGGATACTTACATCTGGAGCAAGAGGTCATAGGTTCAAATCCTACCTTCAGCATCCCACCACTGGGTTCCTGAGCAAGACCCTTAACCCCAAGTTGCTCCAGGGAGAC
>JBBJLS010040394.1:0-13958 GCA_037577275.1 Bryconaethiops microstoma
AGTGTGCCAAGTGCCGTATGCTGAAAAACACCATGATGTTCCACCTCCAAACCTCCCTGTTGGTTTGGTGTTTTTGTAGTGATATGCAGTGCCTTACATTGTAAATTACATGTAAAGCAACCATGGGTACGAAAAAAAATAAACGTATTAACTGTATAAGCATTAATATTTAGGTTAAGTATCCAGACATATATTTTTAGGCAAGTTATTACATTTGTGACAAAATGCAATATGTTTTATCTTTTTGGGGGATTTTTACTGGATCCAACACATGATAAAGGTGGTAAATGGGAACCTACTAGAAAAACAGCCTACATTACACTATAAACCTCAATTGTTTTATTTTAAACATTTGAGGCATGGCTAGAAGGTTTGTAGCATTTGGTATTCCTAGAGTCTCCCAAGCCTTTCTCTACTGTGCCTTCATTTGAAACTTAAATACACATGCATTGGAAGTATATTCATGTTTTAATTGAAAGAAAAAACAACGGCCATACCAACTTCATGGTCATACCAACTTCATAGCCAGTCAGTCTCAGAAGCTGTGAAGAATCGGGTTCAGTTAGCACTCGGATGGCAGGCTGCCTACTGTAAGCGTCTCAGCTTTACTTTTATTTAGATATTTACCACTACATATTTTAAATTACTATTTTCAAAAATCTTGTACTTCCCATGAATTCCACACTGTCACGATAAAATGATCTCAACCGAAAGCACTCATGCATTAATTCCATTCATCCTGATCTTTTAAAAAAAAAATTGATATACACCTGGAGGACATCAGTGAATGGAATTATGGGATGGATATATAAAGTACACATGTATGCACTATGGAAATTTAATTTTTTTTTTTCACAAAAAATAAGAAAAACACATCAAGTCATGCATTACTTCAAAATGCAAAATTTACAGCCAGAATGCAAGAACATAAATTTTTTTTTTAAAATAGTAAAATAAATTGTAAACAATGACAAACTGTCATCTGAGCAAGATATAATAACAGAAACGAAGATCATTTTTGTGCTATGGTTTGCTGCAGTGCAGCAAAGTATCCAGCAGAAGGCAATGTGGTTTTAAATCCCGTCTCTATCACTCAGCTTCCTGGGTAGGTAGACCCGGGTGAGGAAATGGGGAGCTATAGATGCAAGCGACTGGATCTCAGCTTTCTGCTTCCATTTCAGCATGAGCTCCATCTTCGAGGTAATAAACACAAATGTCACACAAAACGGTCCCATAGTATTTGAGAACTACAAACTAAATCCCTTCCTGGCACTTTCATCTTTAAAAATCCATAAAGACACTTACATATAAAAACATATTCGCATTATTCCACTGAATATATATATTTGTTGCTTAAGGTGAAAGCATTAATGCAAACTGGATGACTAGACAACAATCTCAGTTAATTAGTTAGAAATGACTAGCAAAACACCAAAAATGAAATTAATTCCACACAGGGCCTCTTTCTGTCTTTACCTCTTTCTCCCATGCTGGCTGGCAGGAGATGTAAGGTCTTTTCTTCAGACTCACCAGCTTCCTCTCATCAGTCTTGGTGAACGGAATCAAAGCATCTTGAGGCACCCCAAGTCTAGACCCCCCACCCCAAGCCCCCCCCCCCCATGATCAAATAAGAATCAACAAATTACATTTTAATTTACAACCTGTGAGACCAATTTTGTGAACTCGCCTCTCGAGGTCTTAAAGAATTCTCAGATACTGTATATAAACACAACCAGGGACTCATTGGCTGCAGCTCTGTGCACAGGGCTCTCTAGAAAGAGGCACAGTAAAACTGCTACAGGGAAAAAGATATACAGTATTTCTCTAATTCATAGAATTTCTCCATAGATGTTACAAGCTTTAAAAGTCCAATAATAATCTAGAACGGCCAAATAAATTTCAATATGAGTTGCCATTGTTAAAATCCTGTAGAGGCACGTGTGAAAATGAGGATTAGATGTTTTAATACTGACATTTCAGGCTCAAACTGAAGGATTCATTGTAATATCCGTGATTCATTATTGTCTTCCAGAGTCCAGACGTTTATGTATTTTATTTTGTTACTATGATTTCTAAATTATTTCTCCATATGATGAGGTGGCTTTTCCCAACCTTTCAACATCTGAAGGCAACAGGCCCATCCACAGGATCGAGGGAATGGTGAGACTGGGAGCCTCGAAGGCCATCGACTACATGCAGAAAATCGTAGCTTTCAGAATACGTTTGTAAGGCACCACACAGTTTACAAATCATGATGTATGAGAGTCACAAAATGAGCAAAAAAGACACTTGAGAAAACATTCTGTAGGAAAAAAACACTTCAAATTGTGATTCTTAAGTTGATTATGAAGAAACATAGCACTCGTGACACAAGATGTGACACAAAGTGGTGACTGTAGGCTGGTGAGTGGATGCTGCCATTAAAAGGACAATTTATTCAAATACGAAATGTATGAAATTATCCCCCTTTCCTAGATGTACTTGGTTAAACAAGATTTCAAACTAGCCAATTGGGGTTTCTTTAGTATTGCTAGCTGCTCCTGGGTAAAGTGTCTACAGCACAGGTTACACCTCTGAGTCCAAGTGGATGCCAATTCAGGATTTTTTTCTTTTCATCAATGAATATATGAACTTTCCACCACACTGCTATTACTGCTAATGATAATATTTTATATTATTACTACTACTAATAATAATAAAATGAGCAAGTCAGCAAAAATAGAGATAGGATGTTTAAGAAAGATTTAAAATAAACTTGATTTGAGTATGTTGTTACTTTGACATAACAGACTGTAAGGTATTTTCTTGTTTTTGTGAAATTATTGTTTTTATTTCTTGCATCTCTCCCAGAGAGTTTTCCCACATTCTCACATCCAGTTGCTCATTGTTGCTGCTACTCTTTGTCCTACAATAGCTAACACTGCAAGATTCATCGGCATGAATTTCAAGCATTGTTGAAAATGCTGCATTGCAAAACTGAAGAGCAAATTTTCAAAACTCACTCAGTCCAAAAGCATTTTTTTCCGGAAAATTGCATTTTACTTGTTTTACCTGTTGGAAAGCGATTCTTACAGGAAATCTTTTTTTAATTGAAATTTTGCAGTTACTTGTAATTTTTCAACGCCTGTTTCTAAAGTGCAACTCCTGCACATTTTAGTTTGGGCAAATTTATTTAAAAATATAATGAAGACAATTTAAGTAAATCGATATTCAATGTCACAAAATTATGTACAAGTTTAATATTTATATCCTCCTACATGACACAGAATAGAGTCGACAGCTAACGGCATAAAAACTGTAAACATACTTCTGTCTACCAGTAAGTAAGTAGCACTGCTGACTGTGTGAGTGGACTGAGTGAGTTTGGGAAATTCTCCTAATCTTGTACTGTGTATTATACATGACTGAGGGACTTTTGGTCGGTTATACTATTGCACATAGAGAGGAAATGTAAAAATATGCCAATAGTAGTGTTACCTAAAAAATCACAAAAAATG
Source organism: Bryconaethiops microstoma (assembly GCA_037577275.1). Lineage (NCBI taxonomy): Eukaryota > Metazoa > Chordata > Actinopteri > Characiformes > Alestidae > Bryconaethiops > Bryconaethiops microstoma. Next base: position 3,498 of record JBBJLS010040394.1, read on the forward strand.
GAAATTTGCTCTTCAATTGTAGTGTGTACTTGTCTTATACTGTGGTCTAATCCACCCAAAATGAGCTGAAGCTAAGATATACTGAAATCTTTAAGCAGACACTTTAAACTGTGTGACTTTAAGTTTCCTGAGAAATTAGGAGGAAACCTTAAGAGAAGCCAAGACGTTCTCCTCTGGGTGGCACAGGCCACTGAAGTTATAGTTAGAGATAATATTTACAAGAGTGTAACTAAACAGTAACAGAGAAGTGCACATGGCCCTCCTCGCCAAACATCACACAAACTTAACAGCATGATAAATTCTGAAGTAGCAGAGTACAGAACATACCATTGATCCAAACTTATAGATGCACATGATTTCAATGCCTGGGAGAAAAAATGGGAGAGAAAGACACACTGTCTAAAATCACACTTAAGCACATTCCACCCCAACTGGGCTCAACCCTACATGAATCAATTAGCATGTTAATTAGTCAGTTAATTGGCAGGTTTCGGTAGTATGTCAGAGCAGGAAAGTTCCTTTAACAATTTAGATAAGCCATAAGGAATTTGGAAAATTCAATTAATCTGAACAATTAGTTTATTATGTACAGATGTCAGCACTGATAACCCCTGCCCAAGCACTTTTATTCGCCAAAAACATTGCTGTAGTGAACAACATTAATAGCAGCTGCACTGCACCACCACTGCATGTTACTCATACAGTGAAGAGTTGAGGCTTGATTTGATTTTCACTGAAATTTGGTATCATCATGCAGTCTTATAATTTAATCAACCATATCACTCTGAAACTATGAGTTTCAGTTTGAGTGGCTATTTTATACTTTTTTACTTTAGTATTGTGTCATAATTATAATAGCAAGCACAAGTATATTGAAGTGTACCATGCGGATCAGCATCCACCAAGGCATAGACTGGGATTTGCAGTGTGTCCCACAGCTTCCTCACCATCAGTCTGCTGTTGATGTCTGGTACACCTTTACCCTAAGAAAATCGGACTAAAATAGTTTCTAAAAATCGTATCTCACTTTCTCTCTTGTGCACACACACACACACACACACACACACACACACACACACACACACACACACACACACACTCTTGACTCAAGAACCGGTAAACCATACTTACAGTGATGATAATGCATGGGTGCAATCGAATGCAAAACTCATCATCTAAAAGCCTCTGAAAAGTTGCATCTTTTTCAACGACTAGAATGAATTTTGCAGATGACACAATATCTTACTGCTATTAAGGGTAACAACACCTAAAAAAAACTAGGAATGCACGCATATGAAGCGTATAGCTGATAATCACAACCAATAAACAATTTATTATTTATTTATGAAGCGATTTCCAGCAATATACCACCATATATCCCTAATCTAGTTAAATAATGGGACATTTCAGACACACTCAAATGCCTGGATTACCCGTCAGGTAGTTTTTACTGAACTGGGAAAACCTGATTTTAGCTACAGAGCACCTGTGAGTTGGAACTTCCGACAGGACACTAAAAATAAGCCCTGATGGTGTTTCTTTACCATTTTAAACTTCGAATTTCTATCCACCTCCACACAGCCTGAAACTCTTATCTAAAATTGGTTTATTTTTATTTGTTTTAATTAATTAAAACATTACAATAATCTAAAATGTGCATTTATTTATATTTCACATTTGACACATTTATACTTAAATGTGTTTATCGTACATACTGTAATTTAATATGGACATATTCATATCTTTTTTCCGTTATTTTCCATACATATTTTGCCCTACTCGCCCATAAACAAACATGCATAAATGTATGACAATGACTGTTTCAATGAATAAAAAGGATACGTGTAATCCCACTGACATTGGATGAAACTGCCTAAGGACAAACATTTATTATTTCAGTAATTAGGAATTCAGTCAAGTTTTAGACACACAAATCATGAATCCCACTGTCTTCACAAACAAACTTCGGGTAGTATGACTCCAAAATTGGAGACTATGAAACTAACCTAGAGACTATGACGATAGATGACTAACATAGATGATTATGTTGTTTTGCTTTAGCTCACTGCACTTTGTAAACATCAGGCTAATGTCCACTTACAATTTGATGATGGTTCTGACTCACCATGGAACTGGAACAACACTCCACCCTTGTGCCATCCTCCTCCAAGTAACACAGATCACCAGAGATAAATCCTTTAGAAGTAGCGAGCTGTAAGAGGACACACACACACTAGACATAAAAATGTTTTATTTAAATTTTTGCTCATTTTCAGGTCCCCTGGGTCTGAACGTGCAGGTGCTTCCAAAGAATTCCACATTCTGAAAATGAGGCAGATTAAACTATTCATCAGTGATTTTTCTTGAAATCCTAGAGAATTCAAACACCCTCTATTTTACATGTTCTAATAACCTGATAAGGGTAAACAGACAATTATTAAACGTAATCTGGACCATATGTGTTAGAAGGAGGAACGACTGGTTGAAGTAGGATTAAGAAACACGGCTATACATCAAAAAAATACACACGTTCATGCACTAAACGGAAAGAAACGGAGTCATGCTCTGTGTGTGTTTAATTAACAGAAATATACTAGCAGATGTACCACATGTAAACTCCTCCGAGGAACTTTGAGCATGCATGAAATGTCGTCCACAATTAAATCCAGATTCCTCTGGGTCCCAAACAGCTGAGGGTCATTATAGAACATATCCCTGTTGGATACAAGACAGCGGCGTTCAAGTGCACATACGTCTTTGACAAATCACGCCATAAAATATCAAAGCTTCCACCTACTTTCATAATATAAGATTCATGGGCCTGTTTGTAGAGTCAGTACAGAAAAAAACAGTCTAGAACAGCTGAGACGCACAAAGATCAAGAATTATAATTGTGCATGGGAAGTAAGTATACGTACCTTTTAGTTGCATATGAATCCGACTGGACAAGATTGTAAATCATTGCCAGGACCTTCAAAAACATTGCTGCAAGTAGAAAAATGCTTCATGATGAAAAGGTTACGGTTACCTCATTCCTAGTCTGACATGTACCTGGGGTTGCTAGCGCTACTAGACTAATAAATTCCACTAGATGGCACCATGGTAAAAAGCTGACAAATTAAGGACAATGCCTGAACTACACTGGCAGAAAGAACAGAAAAACCCTCCAAAAATCAGTTTTTCTGTTACACAAAACCCAGTCCAGACCTTTATTGGTGTGGAACAGATCAAACCTTTCCAAACCAATAAAGTACAAAGGATCAAAGAAATTCTACTGCAAGCTGTTACCTGCTTTAACAGGAAAATGTTATTTTAACTGCAAACCAACTAATCTGCTACACATTCAGCATGTGTATAAACACCTGTGGCTTGTTACTCCTGCCTCATTTAGGACAGCATTTACACTCGACTCTCCATGCTGCAGCGTACTGCCACTGTGTTGTTTCGGTTGGTACTTTGATTCTAACTTGTATTTACATTAAAGATGAACCTTTGATCTTAGCTCAGCCGTGACCCCACCTTCGTCTAGCTGAAGCTTTTAGATTTACGTTTACATTTGTGACATTTCGGCAGACGCTCTTATCCAGAGTGACGTACACCAGCGCTACTTCTGTTCTTCATACCTCAAATCAACATCTGCTTTTTAACCAAGTTGCTACCAACTAAGTTACACACTTTAACAAACCCTGTCAGAAAGAAAAAGTCAGAGGTTAATATACAGTTAGCAAAAAACCTGGACAAGAGTTAAGAGGGTAAGTGTGTAAGGGTTTTTCAGTTTTTTATCTAGCTGCTAGTCTACTCTTCACTGCCTTTTCATACAAGCATTTCCTTCTGTTTCCTTTTCTGCACTTTCTGATGATGTTTGTTCTTTTCAGTTCTTATCCACGACTGGTTTTCGTCTCGAAGCTCCACCAGTAAATCCTGCAGCACTTTCTGACCCTCCCATCCGTCTCATTCTGTGCACAGTCACAGCATTTAGCAAGAAGAGGGAAGACTGTGTAATGTGTGGCGTTTTTAGCGTGAAGTTTGTATCAGGAGGCGTGCGTCACGTCGTGAAGAGTGTTTCTAAGCCTAAGGGTCTTGAGAGAAACGGCGCAGTTTGTCGTTAGGCCTTTTTCACGCAACTTTCCCGTGAATGGGCCCTTGTAAATGTGGAGAGCTCTAAAGAGGATCCTGTGTAGTCGCACCATGCTTTGGTTTGGAAATCGCTCTGCTTGAGATTGCGGGACCCTTCAGAGGACAGCGAGGACAGCCGAAAAGATCATCAGTGTCTTTGTTACAGACATGTACACCACCACTCACCCCTCCCACACCCTCTTCCACAGCATACGGGCCTTTGCTGCCAGAAAGGGAAACTGTTTCTACCCTCAGGCCATCAGACTCCTTAATCAAAACTGAACCATAAACTGTACTTCACACACGAACACACCTCACACACAAACATACTCCTGAATCAAACTCCTTCCTTCTCCCAAACACAAACACACTGAACTGTTAAAACCATAAACAAATACTTTATTTATTTATTGAATACTGCATATTCTCTATCCTGCTGCTGCATTTGATGGCTATTTTTGAAGTTATTTATTGCTACGTACCTCTTTGCATTTATAATTAACATCATGTACTTGATATTTGTTGTAATACTGCATTCATTCAAAGTATTGTATTGTACCGTATATTGTATTAAGTATTGTATTGTACTGTATTAAGTATTGTATATTGTATTGTTACTGTTTTTTCTTGCATTCTCTCTCTTTTTACACTCTGTATTGTCCTGTTCTGCCTACACTTATGTAATCTTGCATTGTTTTTATACTTTGTGTTGCACCATGTCTATGAAGAAACATTGTTTTGTTTCACTGTGTACTGTGTATATGGTTGAAATGGCAACCACCTACTTGACTTGAGTCTCTCATTAATTTTGTGTCTCAAGCCCTGGCTGACAAGGGAAGCAAAAATTATAAATACAAAGATGTTAAAAACAATGTCTGGAGAAAGAATAGGAGAGGAGCACGGCAATCTAAATGTACAGCCAATGGTCCATAGCCTATTTTGTGATTTTAGTGGAATGTTTGTAAAAATGCACAGCGTTTAGTGGTAATATTAAGGTTGCGTTTAATTAGTCAACCATTTTTTTCACACTGTTGCATTGTACCGACACAACAATGTATGTGTACAGACCTTAAGACTTACTTAAATAGAACCAAAACTCTCCTGCAATACATCTCACATCTCAAAACGCAAGCCCATCAGCCACTATAACCCGACCAATAGCCGCACAACCCAACCATTTGTGTTTCTAATGCAGCTTTTGTGCATATTAATGCACCTTTTATTTACATATCAATGCACCTTTTTATTTATGATCTTTCAGTGCAAGAGAAATGCAATTTATGTGAACATTTTGTCCTTGTCTCTTTTTCCTATAAATTTACCACAAATACATTTGAGCTTTAACTCATTTCAAGGTTTCTTTCTTATCCTTAACAAATCTAATCACATTAAACGTGATCAGGTTGCTCTTACCATACTTGTTTACAGATGAAGGGCAGTTGCTTGGCAGAGTTGTCACAGTGGCATCTGAACTCATCAGCAGACCGACAGACTTATCAAATCTGAAAAATACAGACATGTATTGTACGGAAACAGATGAACACTGGTGCACCTGGGGAAAAAAATCTACCTGAAATGACAAGAATGCATGGACAGCTGAGATGGCGTGTACCATAAATTTAATTAAAGGTCATTGCCCAAAAATTCACAATGGTATTATTATAAGAATTTAGATTCTGGCCAGGTCTGTGGCACACTTATGTCAAGCCATCAACTATACTCTGTCCTAGCAAAGTCATTTCATTACACTCAATAACAAATCCAAAACAGACATCCTTTACTGTAAACTGAAAAGGATACTGTGATTTAAAAAAAGGTAACTATAAAAGTAAACCAACATTTGTTCAGTCTGTCAGGACGGCAGCCCCTCAACTGAAATGTGCCTCTTTTTTTTCAAACATCCTCTCCTTCGTGTGCACATTAAACACCTCTTCAAAAGGCCAGATGTGTATGTGCATGTGTATGGGTGTGTGCCCCTGAGCACCCATCATTCTCTCAAGAAATGACATGAGAGAACAGTCATGCAATTATCTCAGTTGAATGGATGATCAGAGAGATCAGAAAATTATGTGGTAGAGAGCTGTTTGGCTATTTTCTATGCTCCGTTTTACTCCTCATGTTTGGCAATTCTGTAGGTGACCATACATACTTATTATGGGGTCTTACAAATAAGCTTATAATTGAATACATTTTTACTTATTAAATGTTAAAGAACACTAGGATGACACGTGACTGTCCTAAATAATTACCCTGAATTAATAAACTGTGCTAATGTCTGTAATATTTATGATTTTGGTTTTGAAGACCCACCTCATGTTGGACCAGGTGGACCGAGAGTTCAGCTCCAACACTGGAGCTTCTGCCTTGGAGAAGCTGTGAACTATGTTCTGGATGATCTCCTCTGCTCGCGTTAAAACATGTAGACTGTCCAAGATAAATAAAGGCATTGGTCACAAAAGGTACGGCAACCCTTGACAAAATAAAACCCACATAGCTCTGAGCAACAGGATTTTATTGCCGTTACCTGGCGGCATCCTCTGAGCAGCTGGCTGAGGACGCCTCCAGACTCTCCAACAGCTCTGCTCGGAGACTGTCTACCTCAGAGGACTGTTCAGACATGTCTGTCAGGGGAGTCTAAATGTTAACTGAAACAAGAAGAGAACCACCCAGGTTTTCAACTTCAACTGTCCAAAGACACGACAGTTCCAGACAGGGACGTGAGAGAGGCGAACTCCAGCTTTTGGCTAATTCGTGCCTAGCTTTTGGCTAATTTAAAAGTGAACCCGCTCCAGGAACCCGGACCTCTGGGATTTAAACATTTAGTCTTAATCCCAAATTTTGTTATTCATGACAAAAAGCGCTGGGATGACTGTGGAGATCACAGAGACCAGCTGTTTATTCAAATAAACCCTAGTCAGCTTTACCTCTAAACTTGCCTCGAAAACGTCCACATTTAACATAAACACAAGTTAAAAGCTCTCCTCAGATATCAGAATAAGTAACTTTCAGAAATATAAAAAATGTTTAACTAAAGTATTTTTCTGAAATTTGAGAGACTGAGAGCCTTCTAGCTGGTCGTGTCTTCCAATGGAACGGATGGTCAAAAAAATCTTCGCATATACGAACTATGCGATACACTATCTGGACAAAAGTATTGGGACACCTCTTAATTATTGAATTCGGGTGGTCCCTTACTTCCAGTGAAGGACAATCTTAATGCTTCAGGAGACCAAGAGGTTTGGGCAACGTCATGCTTCCAACTCTGTGGACTGTGTCTCAGTGCACAAAGCAGCTCCATAAAGACGTGCTGGAGGAGTTCAGTGTAGAAGAACTTGACTGGCCACACAGAGTCCTGACCTCAACCCCGTCTAACACCTTTGGAATGAACTGGAACGGAGATTATGATTCAGACCTTCTCGTCCAACATCAGTGTCTGACCTCATAAATATTCTTCAGAATGAATGGGCAGAAATTCCCTCAGAAACTCCAAAATCTTGTGGAAAGCCTTCCAAGAAGAGAGGAAGCTGTTATAGCAGCAAAGGGGGACCAACTTGAATGGATTTGAATGCAATGTCATTAAAGTCCCTGTTGGTGCATATAGTGTGTCAGGAATAGCGCAAGTTCATAAAAAACATTTTAAAAAAAACATTTTTTATCATCGTGGAGTGATTTATGACTTTTTTGTACGAGTTATAAATCTCTCATCTTCACGTAATATCATTTGACTTTTTTTTGTTTATATTTGCCGGTGCACCGCCTGTGGTCAATAAGTTAACATTTAAATTACGTTTCTAAAACTAATTATCTAAACAACCAGATGTCACCGTCCGTTATATCACTGCTATGTCCACTGTAATTAATGGCCTCTATCGAACCTGCTCAAAGAGTTCTATTGCACTTCAGGTCCTCTGAGCTAAATGAGGAACACTTAAGAATAAAAAAAAAACGTGTGTGACTTAAAAGGTAAAATAAAAAGATAATTTTACATAACCTTGTTTTGGTGTTTATTTTTTTACCAGTAATTTTAGTGGACACTGTATATACTTCATACACACGCACACACACACACACACACACACACATATATGTACTGCAACACTTTCCAATTCATTTCCCTTGAACCCCTGCAGGTAAATCACTCTGAAGCCCCCAAAATTCCAGCCTGCCTGCCTGACAACACCACGGGGCAGCAGCAGCAGGAAAGACTTTCATCTCCCCGCCTTTCAGAAAACCTCACACTCTCACAAGTCTTTCCTGCTCAGACAAAGCTAGCCAGAGGCCTCAAGCTGAAGAAAAAGTATAAAGGCTTGTTACTGTATGCAAATACATTAATATTATAGTTTTGAGATCACAGTCATTAGACTATTGTTTCATGTTATATTTCTTTCTGATGTTTCATGTTTCATTCAATTAAAGAGTCACGGCCTTGAGTAGGTCAGCACTTGCCTCTGACTAAGCTGGAGGGTTTTCATCCTGAGTAGGTTAGTGGCAGCGTGAAACAGAAATGAAACCTGAAATGTATCATGACCTGAAAGTGTCCCTAATGTGGTTCTTTTCTTATCAGTTGGGCATTTTTCTCATTTCTCTTGAGTGGCACTGACAAACCAGTTTCTGGAACACTGGGATTAATCTCTAGATAATTGCTATATCTCCAAAACTAACGCAAGGTCCACCTCACACCCTGCTCAAACATACTATGCACAGTCACAGTTAAGTCTGCTCTCCTCACTTACCCCTTCTGTCCTCGGAGGTGGAGGTTTACGGTATAGGCTAGGAGCTAGAGTCTCAGCTCGTCATGTGCTTTTGTCTGAGTGTTTGTGTGGGAGAGCCAGAAAGGAGGACCGCAAGGCCTGTGGAAGTGGTGATATGGGACTTTAGTAGGGAAAAGGGGGACATCGTTCTGCAGGTGAAGTGGATTAGCAGAAGCCAGAGGCCACTCTGAAACCGAAACCGATCTGTCAGCCTAATCCTTGCAAATAGAAAAAAAAGAACTGTGTTAATGCTCTCTCTCTCTCTCTCTCTCTCTCTCTCTCTCTCTCAACAAAATGCTGCTTTTTGTGAAAAGGCTGTCCCACAGAGAAGGTGAATGATAGATCAAGACAGTGACTGATAGCTCTGCCTGTCAGAATGATAAGATAAGTTAGTGTGGAGGGACATTTGTATCAGCAATGAGTATTTCAACTGTGCAGCTACTCCCTTAGTAGACTGGTGCAGACTAGCATCTTTGCTGGGCTATATGTTCCGTATGTCTTGCTAGTAAGACGAAATGTTTTATACTCAAAAAGCTGGCACTTTTAATGAGTCTCTATAAGATAAGCAGTGTGTTGAAAGTGTGCTGTGCACATGGCCAAGAACCTAAATGGTTCCAGCTTTTCCGACTTTTTTTTTTCAATGTTTAAACTACAATATGAAGTTCTTTACTCTTGATCTACAATGGTTCTAAAGGACCACTGAAAGGTTCTTCCAGTAGTCAAAGGTGTAAATAAGTGATTAATTGTGAGATGTCACGTCCCCAGCTTCTGTTACTTATTCAAGGTCTCTTGGAGGTGCCTCCCGTACTCCCATCGCTTGCTCTTATGTCTGTCGCTTGCTCCAGGACATAGCAGCCACCCTCAAGGCAGCCCTCCCAGCCTCCAACTGCTCCTAGGTCACCTGCATGGGTTCCAGCCAGGCCTATACTGGCTCCTCATTCTCCTATCACCCTTATGCCTGCTTCCCAGCTCCCGGAGTGGCCCACACATCACCTCTACACATCTTTCTTACTCCTCTCTGTGCTCTCACCTATGTTCTGTTTTTGGCTTTCCCAGGTTGTCAGTTTGCCTGTCGTGGTCCACACCGCAGTCTCCTTCCTTACATGTGTCTGGGTTCCTTTTCTTGGATTTGTGTCTGTCCTTGTCCCTGTTAATTGACCCCTTAAACCATTCAAGTCCTCACCTGTCTCTCCCCAGACTCCCTCTTACTCACCTGTCTCTCCCCAGACTCCCTCTTACTCACCTGTCTGTCCTTAGACTCCCTTACTCACCTGCCTCTCCCCAGACTCCCTCTTACTCAGCTGCCTCTCCCCAGACTCCCTCTTACTCACCTGTCTCTCTCCAGACTCCCTCTTACTCACCTGTCTGTACTTAGACTCCCTTACTCACCTGTCTCTCGCCAGACTCCCTCTTACTCAGCTGCCTCTCCCCAGACTCCCTCTTACTCACCTGTCTCTCTCCAGACTCCCTCTTACTCACCTGTCTGTACTTAGACTCCCTTACTCACCTGTCTCTCGCCAGACTCCCTCTTACTCAGCTGCCTCTCCCCAGACTCCCTCTTACTCACCTGTCTCTCTCCAGACTCCCTCTTACT
>JBBJLS010040424.1:0-13956 GCA_037577275.1 Bryconaethiops microstoma
TCTCTCTCTCTCTCTCTCTCTCTCTCTCTTTCTCTCTCTCTCTGTCTCTCTCTCTCTGTCTCTCTCTCTCTCTCTCTCTCTGTTATTCTTTCTCTCAGTTATGATTCATGGGGTGTCGTCGCTTTTCCACTAAATGAAAGTCCGTTTCTAGGCTGCTGCAGCGCTGAGGGCGGAGTTTACAGCCCAAACTGATTGGACGCCTGGACCCGTTTACTTCATCAAATACTGTAAAATGAAAATACGCTGCTACAAACTGAATTTTAGTCCAGAGGAAGATTTCACTGCACACAACAATCTTTGTCTGATAAGAAATACATCATCATCTTATCTGGAGATCATTGAGTCTGATTTGTTTCTCTTAAACCCCCCTTTAGGAGAAATAAGGAGCAAAAGGAAAAAATCTATTTAAGACAGAAATTCTTCTACTGTTCTCATCGGTTCTCAGTTTCTTCTCTTTAACAACCTTACGGATCAAAACTGTCTAACTTTGACCATTATTAAATGGCCACTTTAAGGGGAAATACCTTGTACTTCCAGTAACAGGCCATTTTATTTAATACCTTGTGTTTCCACAAACAGGCCACTTTAATGGAAACGCTTGTGTTTCACATGGCCAGAAACCGCATCATCAGGGAAATTAGGGAGTATTATAACATGTTATTACATATTTGTATTCTCTTTGAGATGCAGGCCTAGTGATGCACCAATAATATCATTACTATAGTCCTAATTCTTTGAAAATGAACAGATTTAAAATTGTTTCCAGGGCAGTCGCATGTTTCTTTATTCCCAAGCCTGTATTAGGCTTCTGATTCACCATCCTCAGACCCAAAATTTCCATTCCACCTAAAATTACATAATTGAATGGTGCATAGAAACCTAAATGTTATTGCCGCAGCTTATAATTTGGAACTTCTTTCTATTTTTTCTCAACAATCTATGAAGATGTTGTTATATTTAAGGTTTTGTGAACATAAGCAGAGTCAGAGTTCAGAGTGGTGGAGGTGCAGCATCAGACATCTCAAAAACCATCTAAAGAACCCCAGCGTGAGCCGCGGAAGGTAAAAAAGGCAGTGCAGTGCACCTCACATTTCTCTGGCTTCAGGAAAAACAGTGTGGACCGTCTCCTCTGCTTTAGGCATGTACATCTCATTTTTTGGGTCGAATGCTCCTTTAACCCTCATGTTCTGTTCAAATTTACTAACATCCTTTATCCATTTGTCCTTTATGGGACCGATTTGACCAGTAATGTAGTGCAGAAAATGGTTCAAATTAAAACTGCTACCGAAGTTAATGGGTCGGTATTCTATGTTTCCTTTGCTGATGACCTAAATAGTGCTTTAAATAAAACATAGATATAATATGAAATAAAATATCAAAGTTCTGGTGGAAAACATGTTTTCCCTCCCCTGTGTTATGTGACCTGTCGGCAAGTTCTCTCACTCCTACGGGTTTGATTACGTTTACGTGCCTGAAGCAGAGGAAAGTGTTTCTGAAGATTCTAAAATTGTACATTCAAAACAATTCAAAACAAACAAAACAACAGCGTGAAAAAATATTACTATAAAAAAGCTAGTGCAACAAAACGGGTACAAAACACACCATCATGTTATTTGTGTTTTTACACAGTTTGTCCCCATTAAATTAGGAAAATCACAATGTAATATGAAGCAAAACAATAATTTATTCAGAGACAGTAAACACTGAATGGGGTCAAATTGACTCCAAACATAAAGAGAGGGTTAAGACTGAAGGTCCTGAAGAGAGTTTACCGTGGGAACATTCCCATGTTCTGTCCTATTTAACACAATTAAAAATTAGGTTTTGAGGCTTTGCTCCACTGACTTCCATTGGAAGTTTGGCCTGGTGGATTGCTAGTCCTCTTTCTGATGCACTCTTTTAAAACTGAGGGCCTCAGTGTAGGAGTCTAGTCAGGAAACTGCTGGCATTCTTTGGAACGGCTGCTGAAAAAGCAAACAAACAACTGCGGAGTTAACGAGGAGCCGCAGGGTAATCCCTGGAAAATTCCAGCAAGGCTAGCCTTCCCCCAAAGAGACATAATTACAACTTCGGCAATGTAGCATCCCTTAATCGTTACGTTTTTTTCTTTCTTTTTTTTTTGTTTGACACCAGTGCCAGTGCAGCTCTAATGACTCGTCAAACGAGCAGAGATTCGAGCTTCCCGAGTGCGGAACTGTTTATTGTGCCGAGAGATAAGAACTCACAGTGCTAGTCAAATGGAATTAGGCCTCGGAGGAATGCCGTCTTCCTCAGGGTTCTATTTCGGTCAGGTTTTTGGTTTGTAATCCCTGCTTCGCTGCTTCATCCTCCACTCGATGCTAACTGGCCCCCGTTGAGCCATCGTGCACCATTAGCAAAGCCACCGTTCATGTAACTGGTGTCTAATCAGTACCGTCGCGTCTAGACTTCTGGACTTAAAGGCATCAAATTGCCAGGTAGCCTGGTCCTTGAATTAGCACTGATGCTACGTTTTGTATTTTCTGGGCGAGCTGGCATGCTAAGTGGTCATCAGTGATGAAGCGTGCTAGCCAACGTGCTAATGGCAGAATGCACAAGAAAGCTAACAGGCTAAGAATGCCTCCTCCACCGAACACCATGATGAACTGCAGTGGCGACACGAGGACTCGGCAGCAGTGAGGCGAGCGCTAGTCAGGTAGCAGGCGTCTTCGCTCCACTCATTAATCTTTTGGAGAGTCTCTTGGCTCGGAGGCACACACTCACTGTGCCACGCCTTACTAACACCTCCATGCTGCTACAAATTAAACCCTGCGGTTCACCAGTGAGGGATTACTGAGGAGAGTGGGCAGGGACGCCGTTTTGGGCACATGCTAAGGCGTCTAGCATGGTGTGGTCGACTTCTTAGCATATGCTAATGGTGCTAATGCACTTGAGTGAACTGTTGACTTGTTAGCACATGCTAAAGCTGCTAGCATGCTGTGGTTGACTTCTTAAGTCATGCAAATGATTCCAATACAGCCCATGGTTGGCATGTTAAGGCCTATTTTTAGTGTGAAATAATGTATGGAGAGTTTCTCAAACTAGTTTGCTGGTATGTTCATGTGTCTCCTGGACTTTTTTGGTAGGATGGCACAAGAATAATGTTTATGCTAGAATCAATGTAGAGGCTAGTAGTGCTGGGGTCGTTGCTTTAGGAAGTCTATCTTCAAGGTTTAGACACAAAAACGTCGACAACTCCACGGATAATAAGTGTCCTTTTGCATTTTCTTGCCTGAGCAAAAGGAGGTCTGATGAAAATGTAGGTTAGGGGGAAAGGAAATTCAGGCTCTGTAATGAGATCTAAGTTGGTTCTCACAGGAAATGCTGTGATACTGTATAGTTTTGCAGCTGCAGCAGTTCCAAATGAGATTAGAAGGACTGAACAAAGAAGTCATCTCTGATGGTTTGGAATTATATATCCATATATGTGAGGCAGAGAAACACTGTGTTCAGTTAAAAGAAGAAGAAATCTTGTATTTTACGGTTGCTGTTTAAACCGAAGCAAATATGGGGAGCTTATCATGTCAGCGCCTTCAAACAGGAAGGCCAGTTTCCTCCCTTTCCCTAAAGTTTGTGTTCAGACGACTCTCAGGTGGATCTGATCTGATCACCAGGACTTCTGCATGAATGTGTGAAGTTCAAGTCCCGCCATCATTGAAAAAAAAGGGCAACATGAAGAAAATTAAACACAGATTTATTTTATTTCTTCCTTTATATCTTTGCTGACATGGCCACAAAATGACCTGAAAATGAATAAAACCACCACAGAGCTGACAAATTAACCGAAATCCCTCAACACCCTGTCCAACAAACCGAAATCCCTCACCACCCCCATCCAACAAACTAAAATTCCTCACCACCCCCATCCAACAAACTAAAATTCCTCACCACCCCCATCCAACAAACTGAAATTCCTAATCATCCCCATCCAACAAACCAAAACCCCTCACTTATGGGGTGGTGGTGGCCTAGTGGTAGAATACTTGCCTCTGGACCAAGAGGTTGTGGGCTCGTATCCTACCTCCAGCACACCACCATTGGGTTCCTGAGCAAGACCCTTAACCCCCAGTTGCTCCAGGGAGACTGTCCCCTGTAGTTAGGAAATGGAAGTCGCTTTGGATAAAAGCGTCTGATAAATGCCGTAAATGTAAATGTAAACTATCCCCATCCAACAAATTGAAATCCCTAACCATCCAAGTCCAACAAACCAAAATATCTCACTATCCCCCTTTCAACAAACCGAAATCCCTCACAGCTCCCATCCAACAAACTGAAATCCCTTGCCATCCCCTGTCCAATAAATCGAAATCTCTCACCACTGCTCCCCTTGACAAACCATAATAACTGCCAACCCCCATCCAAATTTCATGACCACTTCCAAACTGTCCTTAGACTGATTAATGTAAAGTGGTCCCTTATAGTCATATGTGAACACACCACAGCACACAGTGTGAACCAATGAGGGGTGGAGCCCAGGGAACAGTGTGCGGAGATGGTGCCTTGCTCAAGGGAACATCAGTGATGACACTAGCAGTGTTGGGATTTGAACCCACAACCTTCTGATTACAGGGGCAATGCCCTAACCGTTAGACCACCAGCTGCCCTGTTCTGACTGGCTGTCCTGTATTGTGCCTCAGGGTGAAATCTGAGGGCGGGTGGGCAGAGCTAAACCACTGTGGGCTCAATTACTTTCTGATTTCACTCGTTACAAAAAGAAGTGTGTGTGTGTTCAGGGCAGTATGGAGGTAGGCTGATGCAGACGTTGAGCTGTCGAACTGCATGTGAACAACAATGTGGATCCAAATGGTGTAAAGGTTCCAGGCAGCCACTCAAATTGTCAAGGGGTTTCAAAACAGATGGGTAGGGGCCTTGTAGGCATTTGGCCTGCCCCTCTTTATTGGAGGCTCAAACCATTATGGGTGGGAGGGGATGAGGGGGGTCAAACCTTTCTGATGCTCAACCCTGAAGTGAACTCTGACCTGAAGAGGATCGAAAAGCAAACCAGGTGGGCATAAAAGAACATGTCGTTAAAAACATGACAAACTAACCCAACTAGCAAAATATCTGGAATGGCAAAATATATGTAATGACAATCAGAAAGGCATAGTTGGAAGAA
The DNA here is from genome assembly GCA_037577275.1 of Bryconaethiops microstoma. Classification (NCBI taxonomy): domain Eukaryota; kingdom Metazoa; phylum Chordata; class Actinopteri; order Characiformes; family Alestidae; genus Bryconaethiops; species Bryconaethiops microstoma. Next base: position 5,135 of record JBBJLS010040424.1, read on the forward strand.
TGTGTAACCACACATTTAATAACACGAGGACATAGGCTGTTATAACTATAAAAATGTATTTGTGAGTACATTCAATGACAAAAAGCACTTATCTACTCTTGTTACAAGTAATTACGTGTAATTACATGTTAATGTGTTATTAAACTTTCATGAGCAACAGTTCATAGAAAGGATTTAATTTTTGAACATTTCTATTGGATCGTTCGCTCCAAAATTTGGCCCTAGTGTCAATCGTAGCTGCAATTTTTAAACATTGTTGTAATATTTACACTTGTTAGGCTTAACAATGCATATTCATGAGCAACATGGAAACTACTACTGTTCCCAGTAATTGTTGTTAATGTGTAAATACATTGTAATAAGCGACATTTACTAGAAAAACTAATTTTAAGTCATTTTGTGGCATTTCTGTTGGTCTGTCCCAAAATTTGGCTCCAGTCTCAACAGTAGGTGGAATTTTGATGAGTTTGATGAGTGATATTGAAACTCCAGCTCTTCCAAACAGGATGTTTTTGTTTTTGTTTTTGTTTGGCTCATGTGAGTGCATGATGATTACTCGGACGACTCCAGGCCGTTTTTTTTAATCTCCTTTCGTGTGGAGTTTAATTTACTGCACTCGTGCCAAGGACCTCGTAGGCTGGGGGGCAGTAAAACACCTCCTATGTTGCCGGTGGAATTAGTTCTTGACCTACTTCACTTTCGAACAAAGAGCGAGAAAGAGGAGAAGCAGGCGAGGGCCGACACGTGCCTGGTTTAAGTGTCGGGACAGGCAGGAATGAAACATTGCCGGTGACAGAGTGAGGTCCAGAGTCGCTCAGGGGGTCGGCGGGCATGAATGTGGCTCATTGAGCAGCCAGGAAAGCTTGGTGGGTCTCCAAAAAAGAAAGCTCTGTGTTTGTTGGAGAAGTTATGGGACAGATCCAGAGGAACCAGACAGGAGCTGCACCAACCGAGTGGTACCCACTGGTGACAACAAAGGTTTTTCTGGTTCAATAAAAAAACACAAACCTATCCAGTAGGTGGGCTTCTAAAAGGAAATCTCAGAAGAAAAAAAAACACTCAGCTCCTGAGGAACAAGACAAGAACTGTCCCAAATGATCCACAGGTATCCATTGATGTAGGAATAAACAAACACTTCCAATAGGCAGAGAACTTTCAGAAAGGTTCCTCAGAAACTCCTGAAGATTCTGTGGTTTCACTGAATCTTTTTTGAAAGAGCAAACCTTTCCAGTTGGTGTTCTCCAAAAAGAAAGCTCTGTGGTGGTTGAAGAAGGTATAGCACAGCTCCTGAGGAACCAGACAGAAGCTGCCCCAACCGATTGGTACTCCTTGGTGTAAATAAAGTGTTTTTGGTTCTAAGGAAAAAAACAAATATTTTCAGTAGGTGGAGAATTTTCAAAAAAGTTATTTCAAAAAAGATTCTGTGGTTCCACTGACACGTTCTTGAACCAGGGTTCTTCTGGGGCATGGCTTTAAAGAATGTTTTGCTTGTTAAACTACAGGAGGTCAGTCGTAGATGGTTTCTGGACCCAAATACTCCACAGGACATGTGTTTAATGTCTGTTGGTAAACTCTAATCTTGGGAAATTTTCTGTAATTTCTGATAGACTCTTTAATAATCAACACGTGGGCAGAACATTGCTTGTCGCCTGACCTTAATTGCAGGAAGACAAACATCGTCTGGACATGCAGGAATGGGAGGATGTTATCAGTCAAAAGGTTTTAAGGACAATGTGATTTAAACCAGTTTCTCAGACAAATGTAAACATTGTAAACAAATGTAAAAGTGAAGCTTTTACTCGTTTCCAAAACAAATATTTCAAATGTAAAAAAAAAGAAAATTAACAGGATACAGGACAGGATAGGCCTAAAATATTTTGCTTAGTAAGTTCTAATTATATTAGAAAGAAAATTCTATAAAAAATTCAAATTCAGAAGGAAGTTCTCATAATGTCCAATTGAAATTCTAATAAAATTCTAATAACACTGATACCTAGAATGAAGTTCTAACATTAAAAAATGTTCTAAAAAAATCATATTCAGAATGAAATTCTAATAAAATTCATACTCAGAATGAAGTTCTAGAATCAATAAAGTTAATGTAGTTTATAATTAATATCCAGAAATAAGTTTTAATAAAATTCATATCCAGATAAATACCCAATAAACATATTTAAATTGTGACATTTCTCCTCCATATGAATTGTTCTGTATTTGGAGGTCAGATTTGCCATGTCTCCAATAAAGTTCTATGGGTCTTTTTAATTATTATAATCTTTGAGATCTTTAGAAGGTTCAAGGTGTCCTATAGCCAAACCCCAAACATCTTCAAAGAACACAGAAGACACAACTTCAGCTCTCCAGGCCACTTCCTCCCAGAGGAGTGGTCACATGACCATGGACTGGGTGAACACGTTCGAGACTCTTGACATCTGGCATGATCGTTAATAGACAGTGATGAAGGAAATCCAGGAGGTAACCTCATGGACAATTTAGCATGCCTAGACTAATTAGCATGCCTAATTCATCACAATTAATGTTTTCTATTAACTCTAAGCAGATACGACATGTTTGGATCCAAAACTTTGCTTCTGTAGCTCAGAACTGGAGCTGCAATGCTTACATCGCTAACACTAGAAGTCAATAGTCACCCAAATCATTACCATAAACACATCCCCAAAACTTCTGGACCCTCAATGCACATCCAGTGGACGTGGTTTATGACTCAGTATGACTTACTGTGAGCTGGAAAAATGAACTAAACTTCATTAAGGTGGATCAGACTCAGAGGGTGTCCAACTCCGGTCCTGGAGGTCCGGTGTCCAGCACAGTTTGATGGTTCTCCTCCTCAAACATATTCACTCAACCTGACTAAGGTGAACCAGGTGTTTCTGAGCAAGGAAATCACCAAAACGTGCTGGACCACGACCCTCCAGACCGGAGTTGGACATCTCTGTCTTAGATCTTCAAAATGATTAAACCTTCTCTAAAACCCTAGAAGGTTCCTGAAGGTTCCCCTCTAGTAACCAAGCACAAAATCACAAGTGCTCCAAACATCTGACTTTTGATCTGAGGAACTTAAAGATCAAGGCTGACTGCCTTCATAATTTTGAGCTTCTAAATGTGACTCCAGGACTACTTTTCCTCAGATATCTAACTCATGATGGAGAAACTATGTAACCAAGTCCTACAACCAACGACCTTCTAAGCAGGAGGTGTAGATGTTTGTCATGTTCTGCCATGGACTTGGCCTGGCTTTGAAGGTCAAATATGCATCAAATGAGGAAAAAGTTACAACTGAAAGATAAGCACATGATGTTGGTGCAGGAGCACCTCGCCAGCAAAACAGGCAACAGGAGTTGTTCCGAATTCTCACCTGAAGAAAATCACAAAAAAAAACAGGTGGGTGCGGGAAAATATGTCATTTGTTCTCAATAAAGGATCTTCAGCCGTTCCTGGCTTTGGTGTGTGGTTGTAAGACATTACTTCTACACTCCAGAAGATTTTCACACTTGTGTCATTCACAAACAAATACATTCTTTGAAGAACCATCTAGGAACCTAAGGATGTTCTCTGATGCAGGAGGATGTTTCCATCTAAATAGGCCTTCTAACAATCCTGAAACTTTGCTCCTTAAACCACTCCTCTCAAACACATCCCTTATTTCTTTCTTGCTTGGTTTCTCTGGAGTTCTGCCATGAATTTGGCCTGGTTTTGAGAGCCAGATATGATGAACGTAGGCCACAGGCTCTCAAGAACCTGGTTCGTCTGGCAGTTTCCACAAAATGAGGGAAAAGCTCCTACTCAAAGATGAGATGAGCACTGAAGACGTGATGTTGGTGCAGGACCTAAGGTTGTACATGTGGGGTTGGTAGTGACATGTCCCTACCAAAATCAAGTGATACTGAATTTTCTCTAGCAAGAATTGTAAACAAAAACTTCAAATTAAAGTTTGTGTTCAATTCGGAACACAAACTTTAAACAGGTCAGTTTCTCTACTGCGAATCCCGCCTTGGTTGTGTCGTTTCTTACTGACGTGTGTTATTGGTTATTGGTTATGTGGAAGAAAGTTCCAACCCGTAGGAGAAAATTTATATTTTATAAAAGGGTGTTCACACAAGAGCATATTTTCCCAAACAAATGTCAATCAAAATGGATAACAGGAGATCTCAAAGTTCTCCAGATTCCTTTGTAGCTGAATATCAACCCTGGTGCTGAAGGTATGACTGGTATTCTCCTCAGACAGAGCCTGGCTCTTATCTTCAGCCTAGCCTGAGCTCTTCCACACTGTACTGAGAACAGATATCGTATTTACACAACATCACACACCGTGACGAAACCTTCTGAACCACCAGAGCGTAACTAAAGTGCATATTTTTGAAACATCCAGCACATTCCAAACAGATGTTCCTTCCTGCCAAGCCCCCTTAAACCAGCCTAGAAGAACAAACACTACAGTTCAGACGTTCTGAACCAAATTAAAGTAACAGTGATGAAATCTAAATTAGTAGAATGAGGTAGAATAAATTCTAGAATGTCTAGAATGTCTAGAAAAATATCTAGAATGTCTTAAGAACATTCATATACCAAATGAAGTTCTAATTCTCAGAATAAAGTTCTAAGAAAATTAATATCTCAAACGAAGTCCTAATAAAATTTCTACTTAAAAATCGAAATCAGATTTCCATCAAAAACTTTTCGCTCTCAAAATATTTAATACAAATATTGAATCAAATCTACTTGATGGGATTAAAAAGGGCAGATAAAATAATTTTTTGAACAGGTTAAATGTGACTTAAGTCAAACCCAGACATCACGGAAGGCCGCAGCTGACACTCGACTCCATTCTGATATAAACACCTGATCAGATAAACTCTCCAAACTGTGCAAAAGTTTCTCCTCCCTCCCTTTCCCTCTCTCTCCCTCTCTATTGGCCAAATGACTGTGAGCTGAGTGAACATTTCTTAGGCTCTGAGACCACAGGACATGTGGTTCTGGCATGAGCGTTAATGGACAGTGACGAAGGAAGTTCATGAGGGCCCCACAGGGACGGTTTAGCATGCCTCGCATAATCAGCATGCCTTGTCTAGCATAACTGCTGTTTTCTATTAACCCATACAAAAACACAAAAACATTCTTTGCCTTAGAAGAACATAGATGCTCCTTAAAGAACCAATTTCCGTTAATAGTTCTTCAAAGAACCGTTTTTGTACGAGTTGAGGAACCTTATTTAAGAAAGTATTCATGGGGTGAACAATTGAGCTTAACAGTAGATGCTCATTATTCCTGCCTTAGAAGAGTTCAGTAGGTGTTTTTCCAAAGTACCGTATGATGACGGATCATCTGAGCCAACCTAGAGATGTTACTTAAGATCCTGTGGAGATACAATGGTCTCAGGTCTCAGAGCGAGGTCAAAGAATAACCAGAATGTTCCTCCTCTCTCCAGGGTTCTGGCATCTACTTGGCTTGGTTATGTAGGTCAGTAATTCCTCACTTCTGAGCAAAAATGGGTCAATAAGTCCTAGAAGCACCTGGTTTTTGGCAGACGTTACTGGTCAGTCACTGATCATTAAAGGAATAGAGAATAACATGCAATCCTGGTACATAACGTGAAGAAATGGTCCACCTCTCCAAGCTGTATAATTAAGGTCAGAGAGGGTGACTTAAGTCACATGAGTTGAGTGAATTGTGTCTTGCCTTAGTTTTAAAGCCTCAGGAAAAAAAAAAAAAGGGAATGTATCAAACTCGAAGCTCAGCAACACGAAACATGACTGAGATATGGACCTTCGAGGTCCTTCAACCTCAATCCCCAAAAACTCAAGAGTTGACTCAAACTCGAACCACAGAGACACAAGACTTGATTTTGACTTGAATGCCAGTGACTCAAAACTCGCCTCAACCTTGAACCCCAAACTTGAGACTTGACTTGAACCTCATAAAATCAGGTTCTCGCTCATTTCTTGGATGACAGAACCTTAAGCCCTCACTCATGATGCAACTTGTAAACATATCGACTTAAAGGAATCTTTGAAGAGACACCACTGAAGAACATCTTTTGATTATTGTTCCCTGAGGAACAGAGCATGGTTCCTTTGTGGAGCTGCTCCAAAGACTCTATTTTTTTACATTTTAGGATTGTAGATTAGCTGGAATGCCAGATATGAAGATAATTTCAGTAAGACATTTGCATTGGTGGGTTTCACAGTAGAACTTTAGCTGAACTGACTCTGGATGTTTCTTTGGCACCGTGAAGAAAAACCGGGCTGAGTTTTAATCCTTCCCAGCTGCGGCACCATGGCCTCCAGCTGGTGGTTTTCTATGACTCACAGGCACCGGCTGCTTCACTGCTGAGAAACAACCATCACAAAGCGTGACTAGGAGAGAGAGAGCCAGTGGGAAAAATACAGAATGAGAGATATCAAACATCTCATGACTTGAGATGTGGACCACTTTTTGGCAGGAACTCTGAAACTGAATGAGTGAAGAAATCTGTATTGAGAAATTCGAGGAATTAGAACCCAAACGGGGTGTAAACTTCTGACCTCAATTTGATTTGACTTAAACACTTCCTACAACAGGTGAACTCAGACTTTCTGATTAGATCCACGATTCATTAGGAAACTATTCAGTTCGCTATAAAAACTCAAACTCCACCATTGGTTTGACTATTTTGGAACAATTTATGGATGTTAGTCCATCTAGATCATTTCATTCTAGAGAAGGATGATAAATAAACAAATAAACTAAACTAAACAGACTTTGGCAAGCAGTAATTTGGGGTTGTAGGCTTAATGTTTAGGTAAACGATGTGTGCTTTGTGGACCATATATTGATAGATAGTGATTCAGAATAAGTCTATTAAAAACAAAACTGACTTAAAATGACTGGCACATTTTTGTTCAAATTGAAACCTGGCACTTTTCAAATCGGAAGAAGGTCCCAGGTTCGATTCCCGGCAGCCCAAAGTCTTTCCTGTGTGAAGTTTGCATGTCCTCTGGTTTCCTTCCACAGTCCAAAGACAAGGTTACAGCTCTGGTTCAGGATAAGTGGTTCAGATAATGGATGGATTTAAGAATAGATATTAGTAAATGTTCTGCTGTCCTATGCTGCAACATAACAAGTATCTGAATAGCAATCCTCATCTCTTGAATGCTGACAGAGTCATGACTCCTAATGCCTAGATTTAATTCATTTGTGTTTTTATTACATTACCCTAATTAATAGACATAAATTACCTCAGACCTCCACATTCAGATTTGTGAAGCATTGCCACGGATTGTCCCTGCATACTGAGTCTTTTTCTCGATTTTGTTTCCTGTCTCGCCTCTTTTGTTCTGTTCGCTGATTCGATTTGCCTCTCTGGACTATTTTTGTACTCTACTTTTGTACTCAGCTTGGAATTGCCTGTTTTTTGGAATCCGCTGATTTAAGAAATAAATATTGTTGTCAGTTTTAATCCGTGCTGAGGTCTATCTTGGTCAAAACCGGACACTTACTTTTGGGTCGTGGTGCATTTTTACTCATCCAGATTTTACAAATCAAACTTCAGCACTTTTTCATTAATAGACAAGAAGGAAAAAAAGGGCCTTTTCCATGGACTGGAACAGGATGGGTGAATAGATGGATAGATGGAAGGTAATCTATATATTTTCTACCCTGCTGTGCTACAACTACTTGAGTAATGGATGAGTGGATGGATGGATGGATGAATGAATGTTAGCCTCTATATTTTCTGTATTTCTCAATATTTTGCTATAAAAATCCTGAGTAGCTGAACAGCATTGTCCTCGTCCTGTGAGTAGTTATCGAGTACTCTAGCACCCCTCCACAATTCCTACTTCAGACTTTTGGGTCGTCGTGCATTTTTACACCCCCAGATTTTACAAATCAAACCTCAGCACTTGTTCATTGAGGACAAAAATGTAAAAAAAAAAGGTCTTTTCCATGGACTGGAATATCATCAGCTTCAGCAACAACAGTTTCTGCCATTAATTCCTGCCAGCATCGCCAACAGAAAGCAAAATCAATCCCTACCCCCTTCCTCATACTGTAACTCCGTTCATTCAAGAAGATCGTCACATGATCCTCACGATGCGGCAGCACAATTGCTTTGCTGTTTGTGTTGGGACAGTACTTGGTCTGTTTTTTTGTCTTTCTTTGGAAAACAACTAAACTGTTGTTGACCTGTCTTTGAGCTCTCATCAAACAAGACCATTGTTCCTCTGGAGCCTTGAAGATACCAGGCTGCTTAAGGAACACAAAAAATATTCCAAGAAACACTGAAAGAACCGGATGCCTCGCCTGGTCAGACCACGCTCAAGGGGGACGAGGCGACCACAAGAGCGACTGACAGACCAACAGCGGTGATGGTGAACCAACAATTCAGAGGAATTTTGAACGGCTAAACTCTTTCCCTTTCTTAAAAGAATTTGCTCGTATCATCCTGGTTTGCAGTGGCCATCCACATCCAGAAGAAGCTCCTCCTTTTGACATGCTGATCTAATTACACGTACAGTCCTGTGCAGAAGTCTTGGCACCTATGGTCTCGTGATACACCTGACGGTCTGGCTGAGTCAAGGCAGGCAGCCGAGTTGAGGCAGGGAGGCTTTACTGTAAACAGGGCCAAGTGCACATTACTTTGCACACCAGTGAGGCAAAAATAGATCAGAGCTTTGGACACACAGACTGGAGGTCAGTGATAAACGACCGAATCACTTGAGGACGCGAAGAAACAAAGAGTTCATTAACCAGAGAGAGAGAGAGAGAGAGAGAGAGAGAGAGAGAGAGAGAGAGAGAGAGAGAGAGAGAGAGAGAGAGAGAGA
>JBBJLS010040435.1:0-13955 GCA_037577275.1 Bryconaethiops microstoma
GTGTGCAGTACTACCTGTTCTTCCCGTACTTATACCCCTTCGTGACGTCACTTCCGACGCCAATTGACGCCACGTGAACTGGTGCGTGTGACACCAACACATCAAGTTGCACACCACCTGCAAGAAGCTCACCTCACGCTTCATCGGACCATACAAGATTGTCAAATGGATCAATCCTGTCACCTATCGGCTCCAGCTGCCTGCCTCCCTCCGGATCCATCCAGTGTTTCACATCTCCCAGCTAAAACATGTCTTCTTCTCCCCTCTGTCTCCCCAGATTCCTGCCCCCCCTCCGCCTCGGATCATTGACGGTGGTCCTGCTTACACCGTTCGGCGGATCCTGGACTCGACGAGGTACCGTGGCTGTGGCACCCAGTACCTCGTCGACTGGGAGGGCTACGGTCCGGAGGAACGGTCCTGGGTCCCCGGCCGGTTCATCCTGGATCTGGCTCACATCCAGGACTATCGTCGTCGGGTGCCCTCTCAGCCGGGGCCGTCTGGTGACGGTCCTGGTGGGGGGGTACTGTCACACGCACCAGATCACGTGACGTCAATCGGGACCGGAAGTGACGTCACGCAGTGTGTATATAAACAGGAAGAGAAGGTACGTCTGCACACAGACATTGAGTTCTGATGCTCGACCCGTGTCCCTCTCCACTCAACGGTATCGTGAGTACTTGAAGGTGCTCTCTTTATTACCTACTTCTGTGTACGTGTGAGAACACGTATTTCTTTGGTGGGCATCTCTACTCCTGACAGAGCGTTCTCATATCAACCACGTAAGTTACCAGCTCTCTCATTTGTATCCGCGATTGGGCTCTTCCCTTACGCCACAACTGGGTTTCCACAGTCAGATAGTCTCTCGTTCGTAACATCTTTGACAGTCTTTTGAGTGAATTCCAGTGACTGTATTTTTATAAGCCATTATCTTTGAGTTTATCTGTGCTGTTCTGTGTTGATGTTCCCCACCCTTTCATAATTAACAGTATCTAGTAAAATACTTCTGAGTGCATCCCTCTGAATCATGAAACCATGACTCAGGCAAGATGTATTTGGTGGTCAAATTTTGCTTCTTTAGTTTAAAACTGGCTCTATGAGGCTAATGTTGCTAACAAACACTAGAAGTCAATAGTCATGCAAATCCTTTGCCTCAACCTTTATCAAACTGCATCCATGTGGTTTAGGACATAGGAGTATGACTTACAATGAGCTTTGAAACTTCCAGGATGCATGGATGGATCATGGATGGATGAATGGATGGAGGATAGCTAGAGGATGGATGGAAGGGTGCGTGGATGGATAGATGGATGGATGGATGGTTGGATAGATACATAGATGGATAGATGACTGGATGGAGGATAGGTAGAGAACGGATGGATGGATCATGGATAGAAGATGTATAGATGGATCCATAGGTACACCCTCTATGCTCATCCAACATTTTGTCCAAAATCTAAGGTAAATGGAGTTGTCACACTGTGGTGCAGTAAGTGCCGCTACTTTTCTCTGAAGGCCTTAAACCAGATGTTGGAAAATTGCACTCAGCCAGGAGAACACTAGTGAGATCAGGTACTGATGTATGACGTTTGATGAATGACAAACACCAGCTCACCCCAAAAATGTTGGATGGATCCCTCTAGAGAGCACAGCTCTTCAGGTTGGGTTTTTTTTATATGCCTCTAGCATGGGCCTGGTAAGCTTAGGCTGACATGCATCCCATTCTATTGTTAAATACACTGTTAGTCATTAATTAGTTGAACTCACTAATTAGCTTGTGTTTGGACAGCTCTCTTTAAATTCCTACGCCTCACTTTCTTTCTAGCTCATTTTCTGTTCGAGTGTGTCTGATTACTCATCACGCATGTGGAGCCTGTGGACTTCCCCTGTCCCCAAACCTCCCACACTCAAGGTTAATTCAGGCCACAAAACAGCAGAGCTGAGCTCCATCTCGGCCTCTTACAGCTTCTACTCTCCTGCTTCTCTTGAGCTGATTAGGGCTGATCCAAGAGCAGTTTACAGTTTTCAGCAAATCAATTTGTCCGCTTGAGACCATCTTTATTGATGTGCTGTGAACATTTTCTAGAAAGATGAGAGCGCTTAAAGGCAACAGACTCATCCTCTAATGGGCTGGGATTATTTCACTCACTCAGATGTGGGAGAAATCTCAGGATGTTAAATATTTTTAAATATGACATTTACACGTATTAAGATCTTTTTTGCATCATTCTGCATGTGTTCTGCAGCGCCATAGGGGTCTGATGGTTTCATGATAAATCACTCATCTTAATGGCGTGCTTTTTATGAGATGTTGCTGACCTCTAGTGGTGAAGGAGAATTGACACCCAATAAATAAACTGGGACGAGTCTACAGGCCACACAACAATGTAGCTCCTCAGTTTGACACACTACTTACAAAAAGGTGACCTTTATTTACCAAAGTGTACGACTGCAAGAAAAAAGTACTCCCCACCACCATGAAATAAAGTTGTGAGGTTGAAAGTAATGCTATTTCAACTCAAAGGAGCTATTCAAAATACCAAAATATTCCAAATGCCCCATCCTACATTTACTGAATCATTACTGCACCTGTTTTCATAGAACTCTCACTATTGGTTATATTAGTATCTAATTCATCAATTATAATGTTTTGCTTTATTAATCAAGTAGGGGAGAGGGAGGCAAAAATTCATGGTAGTTTTTACTGAATAATTGTAAAACTATATGATATTAAAATTATTTTTATATTTGAAACTAAAATGTTTTTCCTTTATGAACAGTTTAGGCAAAAGCAAAGTGGACACTGTACTAGGCAAAAGCAAAGTGGAACACTTGCTAAAGAACCTGGCAACTTAATGCTATTGCTATTTTAATAGTTATTTCACCTAGATGAGCTTTCAGCTTCTACACATAAAGTATATGGATAAATATGATTGATTTTGTATTAGTTATGTCAGAATATGGAAAACAATTTTTGACCTCAAAGTAGAATGGACAAATCTGCACAATGCAATTGAAATGTATTTTATGTTATTTGTAGTCAGTTATTGATGACGTGTGTATATAAACGTCCAAAAAAGCTTTGAACTTTGGTGGTGAAGTGCAAATTGTTTGCACTGGGAGGCGAAGCTGTAATACTGCATAACTAACCCTCCCAGGTGTTAGTTCCACGGGACCCACCACAATGTCTTGTGGTATGGGCAGGGATCGATATAAGTGGTATGCAAGTACAAATTGGCGTGCTTGTTTGTTGGCTAAACTCAGTTAATCAATGGTTTTGTTGACCGTTGCAGCTGTTTTTGTTTGTCTACATGGTCGTTTTGTCAACCGTTGCAGGTGCTTTCATTTCATCGTTTGATTTTTTTGGTTTGTTTTTATTCCAGTCATTTTTCAGAGTCGGCCGCCACCAAAAAATGTTACTCGCAGAAACCCTGTTTATTCAATGAGAGTGACTCGGTCAAGATCAGCTAGAATATTTGGAGAGAACGATGGTCGAGTCTGAGTGACTTCTGTGACAAAACTCAAAAAAGCTGCTTTTATGAGAACTAAAATCATGTTTAACGCCATAAATATTTGTTGCATTTAGCCTGCAACTGTGTGTGCCCTACTCTCCCCCAACACATCCCAAGGCCATACTATAAAAATAGACTTAACTGTACAATAACTGAACAGACAAAAGCCTTTCAAAGTATTTCAAAAATGAACTGGACAGGTTTTTTAAAAAATTAAATAAAAACATATCAAAATAAACACCAAAAATGCATATAAATAGGCTGTAACAGTGACCAGCAAGAGAATTTTAAATATGCATTATCATCATTCAGATTACAGCTGACGATGACTCAAGACTTACTCTGATGTAGTCCTTGTATCGATGTGTCTTTCGTTTCAAATGAATCCTATCTCCCGAAGCATATACAGCTTTAATTTCCCTATTTTTCAAGGCCTGTGACCACTGAGTCATCTCTGGCTTTCGAAAAAGAAAATATTACAGGATGGATTTTGGCAGCTTGCTAATCAGATAAAAAGCTAGTCCCTGACAGCTCATAGGAAGTTGGTGAGTGCTCAGTTCTTTTTCTTCATCCCTTAAGAATTAGCTGCTCACTGACTGAACTCTCCAATAATCATCACATCGTCATCATCGAAGCGTCTGTGGAAGTAAAATTTGGCTTCGTGCAGAATCCTGCTGCTGGGATAAAATGCAACATACTATAAGTGTCACTATCTGGACCAGCCAAGATAAAGTCATATAGAAAGAAGTGAATGTACTTTCCATTATTATAAAAAAATTCTTCAAGAAATTTGGCCCCTGGTTTAGCTTTTCCAGACCTTAAGTCCTAAAGTGACTTTTTTCAGTGAAAAAGACAATTGTACACCAGTGGTAATTCCCAAAGAGCGGTCACTACGGCTGTGTCCACAGAAAGGCTGGGTCATGGAGCACTTGGGCCAGTCTCTGGTTGAAGGGTCCATAGAAGCTCTGCAGGATCTTCTTTGTGACGGGCAGCATGGGGCCCAGGTTCCGATTGGCAGGCCTCCTGGTGTTGGAGGCTGGGCTTTTAGTGATGTCTGCTTCCTTCTGCTGAGTGAGTGGTCCTGCAGAGTCAAAGACAACATACAAAACCCTTGAGGCACGAAGCTGAAATACACTCAGACTTTCTTTTTCTTCAAGAAAACAGGCCTTTCTGAAACGTTCAGAGTAAACTTTAATTTCACTGATCCTTTTCTGCAGGCCTTGCATTGGCCATTCCACTAGTGTAATGTCAATTATTTCCTCAGATATTTTCATTAAAAATATTCAACGCAACTATTTTATTTAAATTATAAATCTATTTTGATTTTATCTTAAGGCTAATATCCAGAACAGTGTTACATTGCATTTTATGGCTTCTGTGAAGAGGACTTAAGTAAAAAAGTGTCTGTTTTTTAAATCAAACAGCTAGTACGTAGCTTCAACGTAGCTTCATGTTTTGACATGATTTGATGAATATGAATTGGTTCCGGCAGGCAGTGCACAAGGTTTCTAATCCTTATCCAGGTTTACATGTGTTTTGTAGTACTACTTTTGTATTTCTAATAATGTAAAACAACTGAATAAGATCACCAGCTAGATATCAAACCATGGCGAGCTTGGTCAGGGGTGCAACAAATCACCTGAGTAGGTATGATAACACACCTAAATGTAAGAAGTCGAAAACTCTGTGCATAGTGTGCTTCCTATTAGCTGCGTGATCCTCCAGTCTCAGGACCAGAATCTGTTCTCGGTTAAAGACGCTCAGCCAGTCAAGAAGGTAGACCACGTACAGCCCCACCTGCAGCCTCACCTGCACAAACATACAGACAGAACTGCAACACCTGCAACAAAACTAAAAAAAAACACACCACTGAGTAAAACTGCTGAGCTAGAATGAGCTCCCTGCTGGCCTCAGAGTCAGCTTTGTTTCTGGTGGCTCAACATTTTCTTATACATTATTTAACTGTCCTTTATTTCAGAGAAGTAGCTGGGCTGGAAATGCTGGAGGACACTATATGTTTAAACTGAATTCCTGGTATCAATTGTGGACACAGAATGAAGAAAATGAATGTCTGCACTTCTGATGTTTGTTGTAACATTAACTTTCCATTGAATTTTAATCATGATCATGGGTATTTCTAGCTATAAAAACAATTGTGGTCTAGCTTCAGAATCCACACTGTCAAACGAATTTCTCATCTCGTTCCATGAACTACAAACGGGAAATCATTAATAATGGCCATGCCGTATCGGCCGTGATAATTATGGCCTCTAGGGGTTAATGTCTAAAATTGAATTCCATTCATTATATTATATTCCATAAGTTAGTGTTTTTTTCAGCAATGTAGGAAGACTGTATCAAAAAGATGTTTAATGTTACTTTAATAATTACATTTAGAAAGAATACACAAGTCTCAGTTCATAAAAATTTGCTAGGCATCCTTAATGCCTATTTTTTGTGCTACTGATACTGTGGTCAATACACAGCCATGTTTAAAAATGATGGGTGTATTTATTGAACGCCAGAACTGAAAGAAAAAGCCAGATGATATAACTAGTCTAATAAATGTAGCTATATGTCTGCAACAACACTGGAATAAGTGATCATAAACTAAATATAAATCCAGAATAACACTTGTAACATGTGTGTGAAGCTGGTAACCCAAAATGTTCGCATTGATATAACTTATTTCATAAAACAAAACAAGATTTTCATGCATTTGCTGATTGTGACTGGATGACATTTAGGCAGTTAACAGACTGACCAGTAGAGGGACCTGAGAAACTTGTATAAGAGACTGCCTTGAAGTTCATTGATTCCAGTTGCTATTAGTTACATGCTTTGCTTAGTCCTTGTATCCTCGACAAATCGAACTTTTCATGCCACACATTAGTCCTATAATTTCAATCAAAAAGGGCCCAGATACCTCCCTTATATTTCACCCAGAGCTTACACTGGAAGTAGATAAATCTTTTTTTTTCATTCCAGAGAGGGTAAATAACGTTCATTCACTGAACCAAGAAACAGGCATGACTAATCCTTGGTGTTGCTCCCAGCACTGTTTCCTTCCTGCAGATGGAAGGTCCTGATCTGAGCAAAAAACCAGCACGATCTCATCTTCCCTGCAGAAATATCTAATCAACCATCCTGCACCTGGTAGCTCTGTATAGATCAAACCATTCTGGCTAAAGCTGACAGTAATGCTTTATTCAACTTACTTTGAATATAACATTCACTGTCTGAGCCCGAATTTTTCTTTCTGTTCTTATCAAAGTTGCTTAGACTTGATTTTCGCCATTAAATGAACAATTGGAAAAAATAACATATAGGAAAAATCTAGCATAATAGCATAAGCTTATTTAACCACATTCATTAGTGTCCTGCACATCATGCCTCTATCATTATACTCTTGCCTTAAATTGTGTCAACTTGTTAAGTAATATCAAATAGACTCAATTATGTGGTTTCTGACGAGTAGAGCACACTGATTTCTATTAAAATGGACAAAGCTATACAGCTTTTGTCAATTTTAACAACTTCTATAGATAACAGTATATGAACTGGAGGGGTACATGCTTTTATGACTGGTTAGACTCATAGCTGCAGTACCAAACAAAGGAAGCAAACTTCACCCCCTAAACATTACATTTGGGATAAATGTAAATTAAGGAAAATAGATTTTTTGCTCGGCTAACAACTGCATAACAAGTGCAACAAACAGTCATAACATGATGATATAAAATATTAACTGTTCAGTCATGTAAATGAAACCTTGGCACTACTGCTTCCAAAAGAATGGATTGCATACTCACAGGCATGGCATTATTGAGGGTGGTGTTGTAGATGCAGGATCGCATGGATCTTTCAGCCAGGCACACTTCAAACAGCTGCAAGGACTCAGAGACACGCTCATGGAAGTCCTCTACTGTCTTATTCGCCATGCCAAAGTACAGATAGTCTGAATAAAGCCTACACACACGCACAACAGAAGCCTTAACAATCTCTTTTAGCAGTATTTAATAGTCTGACTCAAAAAACACTAACTATAGTCATTTGTGCACAGGAGTCAGACACTTATTGGAGTATGTGGTTAAAAGAAATATAAAGATTTAACCAATTTAACTATTATGCAAGGGTGCAGGAGGCCCAGCATGCCTGCATCTTTTTTCACACTAGAAGGAGCACACCTGATTCCACCTGTTTAATCAATTGGTCTTCAAGGTGAGCTCTTGCTTTGTTGGTTTGAAAACCTAGAGCCGCACAGGGCAGAAAAGACTAGAGATCTCTGGTCTAATGTGTTTATCACCAATCATTTCAGTATAATGAGCCATAAAACAAAGTTTTAAGATAACAGCACAATTACTCATTACACAAGTACACTGCTGAAGAAAAGGCATTTTAACATAGTTTTTTAGTTAACTGAACTAAGTTAACAGAATGTAAGACTGTTTTTTGTTATAATAACTACAAGTTCAGTTTACTCAAAATATTACCAAAGCCTGATACTTTTTAAATTTAATTTGAATATTCAGTCTTTAAAGTGCATTCAGAATCTGTTCCAGGTGAAGCAAAAGAGAATACTTCTTTAAAGACAAATCTATTAAATGGTGAGATCTATGAGGTAGGGCTGGGATCACTTACGATTTCTCAAAAAAGTGATATTTAGTCCTGATTTTGCTTCATTTACACATATGACAGTGGGTAGCTCTGTGTGTTAAGGTGACAGGTTAAATAGTGACAATTCCATCTCAAACAGTATTTTTAATCTGATGTTAGTTTAATGTTTAGACAGTGTCAGATCTTTTCACGGGCGAAAAAAGTTCATCACTGGATCACAGCTAAAGGTATGGAGGACTTTGATGCTCTGAATATTAAAATAAGCGAGCAAACCACAATCAGCTACATGTCCTGGGGTGTTAGTGTTAATGTGTATGTTTTCATACTGTAACATAGCCATTTTGAGTACTGATAATATCAACAATTGTTGATCATTATCCTGATTTATCAAATTGTTGTCACAGCTCTATTAGATAGGTGTTTACCTTTCTACTGGGTCTCTGAGCATCACTATAAATCTGGCGTCTGGCTGGACTGCATGAATAAAGTCCTGTACAAGAACTGGAGGCTCTGTTCCTGTTCCATTGCCGTAGAAATAAACCCATGCATTGTTATCCCACATAGTGGATGCACTGGCCTCACCTGTCAATCAAACAAAGATACAGAGATATGAATCCTCTCTCCAGTATCCATCAAAACCTTCTTTTTTTTAATTTTGCTTGATTTGAGTTGATATGGTCCTATGTTTGATGATCAGAAGCATACGATGGAGGACTCCCATGAATTGTGTATGAGAGGATCTGTTTGACGTATACCTTAATTTTCATAGTGTCATTATAACAAGATGGACTTGATATGATGTGACTCATAGTAGGAATGTGAGTTTGACTGAAGGGCAACAAATTCAAATAAGCAATAGATTTGCTTTCTTTGACTGCCCACCCACATCTCATATCTTAAAACAACAAAGTCCACAGAATTTGCATCTGACTGACATTTCAATGGGTTCTGCATTTCAACTCCATCAAAGTATTTGTCTGAAAGTTTACCAATTATGATATCCGTCTTGCCATTTCCTCCAAAGGAATTGTCCAACAGATCCTGAATCTGATAAGCTGCCTGATCAAACAGGTCCAGGTAGTCTTTCAGAGGATAAGGGTTATGGAAACCTTCACTCAACCTGATTATACCTGAAGAAGAAAAAGAATACATCAAAGTAAGCCAAAGTTACCCCCTGGCATCCTCTAAGCAAAGGGGAAGAGACGGAAAAATGGATAAGCACTGGCTATGAATACCATGCCAGATTCACACTACAGTGCCAAGTGTTTTATTTTTCTAGACCTCAGTCAGTATACTGATTGGATAATGAAATCCCATGCATTTTCTGGTATTGATGGAAGTCCAAATGCACCAATAAGGTACTTCAGATAATTAACAATAATTAAGAATGCTATTTAAAGCAATATTTAACATACATTCTGGCACTAAGTTGTGCTTATAACTTGCATTTTGGATATGGGACCTTGTCTGGCCATCACATGAAGATGCAAGTCATGAAGTCATACACCCCATAAACACAGCAGTTGTTTGCATCATGGGTTGAGATGGCTGTTACAGTAATAAGCAGTAATTTTTTATAACAACAGTTTTTACACTCAGCAAAGCGCTGTTTACCTAAGGCTACAATGTATTTATTAGCATGTAGGTTAATACTTAGGCTAGCAGTCAAACTGTAGGGACTCCAAATGGTTATATTATGTGTTTGCTGTAGTAAGAGAATGTCAACAAAGTATGTCAAATAAATTCTGTCAGAGGAGGCTGAAAAATGCAATGGTACAAAATACTACAGGACAATTACTTTTTTTTGTTATGATGCTATAATCACACAGTACATACAACAGCAGTCTGGCAACATCTAGAAACTCTGTGGGAGGTCATTTAGTACTGCTGATTTTACTCTAAAACAAGACCGTAACTTCAAGGGCTCAACTTACCAAACCTCTTTCTTGTCCACCAGTGCGGCTCCTTCATAGTGGTAAAGTGGATCTGCGGGTGCAGCCGAAGCCGATCGTAGAGATCTGTGGTGCCACATTTGGGCTGGCCTATGATGTAGAAGTAGGGTAGACAGCGGAAGCGGTAGCTTCTACCTGCGCGATGGTGGAGGTGCTGCTGAAAAGCGCTGTGCAGATGGTCATATACTGCCTGGAAGCGTTTGGAGTAAAGGGTGTACAAGTTCCGCTTATATGGGTCTAATGTGCTGTTCCCAGTGTATTCCTCATACCAGCAGGGATTCTTGAGGTAGGGAAGGAATTTACGAGGGATCAAAGAGAACAGCTGTGAGAGAGAAAATCATTTTTAGCTTTGAAACAATGCCCTTTAAAGTCAAGTTTGGTCAAGGCAAATATGCACAGTTTTCTTCTTTTTCCAAATAAGGTTGATCAGCCAGTACAGTTTAGTGTCCAAATTTGCTTCTTTACTTTTGCACTGGAGCTACAAGGATAGTTTAGCTAACATTATGGAAGATAAAAGCCACCAGTTTAGGCAGTGTACATAACCCACCAGGATTATGTACACTGCCTAAATGGCCAAAATGTTGTTGAGTAATATAAAATAAACTTGCTTACGTATATCTAAGGGTAGCGCTGTGGGTAGAGACACCAAACAGCAACTGTAAGTTTTCTCCAGGTACTCTGGTTTCCTCCCACAGTCCAAAGACATACATGTTGTGGGAAACTGGAGTTGCTACATTGTCCCTGTGTGTGATTGTGTGTGAATGTGTCTGTGTGTCTCCCCTGCAATGGAGTGACGATCAGTCCAGGGAGTTTCTCTGCCTTTTGCTCTGTGACTACTTTGAGATGCCAGCACAACAATACCCTGATTAAGGAAAAGTGTTCATGATAATGAAAGATGTATCTTCTAACTATTAGCTACATTAGCCTTGCTACTCCAGTCCTGTGAGGCAAACTCAATACACCTAACATGTCACCTAACATGGGTGTCTTGCTGGTGATATTCTAACGATACGGCAATGGACCTTTTAAAAACGTCCGCCCAAGGAGTTCCAATATGAACATTCACATTAGCCATTAAAAATGTATCAGCATGTAGAATTGGAGATTTCTGAGAGTTAGTGTTTTTATTAGGGGTGTCGAATTAAAAAAAAATTGCATGAATCGCACCACGTGACTAACCCGGTCCGGTGTTCTGTTGAAATATGCTACACATTGAGATGTGCTACCGTACCTCTCAATGTGTATGTCTTAAGATTCTACAGTCTTGGGATTCAGTGCCACGTTCATAAATGCTCATAAATCTGTGCTACCTTGGGAGACTGGCAGCTGTATAAGCTTCAAGGGAGCATTTTTCGACAGGGTTGCATGAATCGATAGACTCTGCTGTCGATTTGCGCTACGGTAGCATTTTTCGACAAGGAAGCATAATTTGTCAGAACACCAGCTATGGCCACAGGTGCTCTGTAAAATAAAGGACACAGATGAGAACACGCAGCTTGTCCCAGTGAACGAAAAGTTTACCGTTAAAAACAAACAGCTGGAACGGTTGATAGGACTATCGTTCTCCGCAATTCATGTGACAAGGAATTTTGCGATGCTTTTGCATGCTGGACGCCAGAACGCACACCCACCCCCCAACACACACACACACAGACACACCATGCCATGGGCTTCTGACACCCGTGCTTGTATGTATATTGCCTTAAACTGCATCTCATAGATGAACTTAGTTCTGTCATTGTTTTTGCTGAAGCATTTTTTTCCCTCAGCATATTAGGTCATATTTCTGATTGCTGTGACTGTTACTGCACATTAACAGTGCAGAAAAAAGTTATTAAATAAAAGAGACGTTGAAAGCCTGTCATATTGATTACCATTGCAACAAAAATGTGTGTTATTAATTTAGATTCATTAATCAGCTTGTAATTAATTAATCTTTTTAATCACATGACACACCTAGTTTGTATTATTGTATAAAAATTAGTTGCCCTTCATTGTTGGGTTCATTGGGATTATATCTAAATCTACAGTTGGGGTAATGGGCGCAATTACCACTCATGATCTAATAATTACATAAACAATACACTTAATCATAATTTCATGATCTCATACCAGGATATGGTGTCCAATTTTAGTGAAATGTAGATACTTACTTGAGGTTCTCTCTCACTTAGTTCCTTTAGATTAGGCACTTGTCTTTGATGAAACTCTACTTTGGCCACAATATTCCTCACCACCTTTTTCAATCCAGCAAAGTCTTTCCCTGAGGACAGGTTTATTGACTGAGACATGACCCTGAAGTGATAAGGGGATGGTGTGAGAAGCAGGCCTTTCTGTTCTCTCGTCAGGACGTAGGAAGCCATGATGAGAAATGTGGCTATAATACCGAACAGGAAGCTGAAGACCTTGACTTTGCGTAAGGACCCAAAAGTCCAGGGACCCCATGGCTGGCACAGGCCCCTGCTTTGGTCCACTTCGGCCAGAAAATTTGACCCTTCGTCACCCAGGCTGAACAGCACAGGCCTTCTTTTGTAGTCCTCTATCTCATCCACAGCACCAGTAAGGAGGCCATATTTGTAGTCCATTGTGGTCTCTCCTTGTTCCTACCATATGGTTTATGACCATCAAGAAGGCTCCAATGAGATTTAATTTGTGGAAAATAGGACTAATCCAACGCAGTGTACTCTTGGAAAAAGTACCAGTAAATTACACTCTGACCGATATAAGTGTTGTTCTTTCAGCAGGGGTAGTCCCCATGGCTTCCAAGTCATTGTTTGTCAAGGGATGCCTGTGGGTAGTGGAGACGCTTTGGGGAATGAGTGGGCAGGTGGGCTAAATTACCTCAGAATGTTGTGTGGTATCAAAGCATTCTCCATACACACACACACATATGCCAGATGTTGTTGAGGTCACACTCACAGCAGCTCAGATGACAGCCCAGTGTGTTCCTATAATATAGAGAGAAAGCATTACTGTAAACCGAGCTATAAATACATCGAGAAGGCCCTTAACACAGGATTATTGATTTGACCAATGTCTCGTCTTGGTTTCTCAGTCAATGATGCATTGCTACTTCAGATTCCTCCCTCTGTCTTATTAGCGGGGTATGGAGACACTAGTTTGATGACTACTTAAATAGTAGATGCTACCACCAGAGTAATACCACAGTTATAGGATAAGTCTAATATTAGTGTCAAAAGCAGGATGGTATAAAGATCACCCTGGTTGTTTGACTCTAGTGCCTGACCAATATATCAGCTGGCCAGTAAGACTGGTCCATTTATCAGTATCAAAAAACCCCACCACAAAGGACTGATACTGCTTTAACACTGCTTTTTATATCAGAATAAATAAATGCAAGGAAAATTTCTCAAGGAAAGATGAGAAATTAAAATCTTTAATATGAACACCATCGATATACATACAGGTACACATTGTTTTGTTTTGTTTTGTTACTAGCATGCTTGTAGTAGCTTGTAGTAGGTCCTCAAAACATTCAGAATTTCAAGGTGGTAAAAAAGTACAAAAGCTTTTTGAGGGCAGCAGTGAAGAGGTTGGAGACAACTGAGAAATGGCAGGAGTGTGATGTGGCTTTGTACAGCTAGATAGCAATATACCACATGAGTACATGCAGATACCTTTTCTACAACATCAAAAGAATCCGACCCTTTCTCACCACGAAAGCTACACAGATTCTCATCCAGTCCCTGGTCATCTCCAAACTGGACTACTGCAACTCTCTTCTGGCCGGACTTCCACTAAATGTAACCAAACCACTTCAGCTGATTCAGAATGCTGCAGCAAGGTTAGTCTTCAACGTTCCCAAGTTCACTCACACCACACCTTTATTAAGGAACCTTCACTGGCTTCCAGTGGC
>JBBJLS010040446.1:0-13955 GCA_037577275.1 Bryconaethiops microstoma
CTGAATACAGTATCATTCAATCTTACTACATACAACTTCTGTGCATCTATCCATCTTTCTTTCTTATCTATCTATCCTACTTTATCTTTCTTATCTATCTATCTATCTATCTATCTATCTATCTATCTATTAGCATCTGTACAGTACACTGACTATATTGACAATCTTGTTCCATTACTGCACAATGTTGCCGTATGTCAACTTACCTATTTTTCTTAATAAAAAGGCAATAATTTCGGTAAAATAACATAAAACAAGTAAAAAACAAGTTATGACTTGCCATATATTGTTTCAGTATTTTTCAAATTCTCCTGATATCACAAAAAGTTCCAAAAATCAAAAATCTTCAGTGACTCAAGTTCATCAGCAGTGAAGAAAAGAGGGAGAGGGTGACAGAGTGTGACATCATGTGATGTCTACAAAGCACATAATTGGTTAAAACAAGACCACTCCTGTCATATAAAAACCAATCAGAATTCATGTTTATATTCAAATACCAGGAAATGTCAAAAGAATTGTATGTTGCCATATGGCAACACTTGCAAAAGTTCAGGTCAGTTATATATGGCAAAAGTTCAGGTCAGTTATAAAAAAAGATGTCACTGTTTATTGTGGTTTAATTAAACATAAACATAATCAGTTAGCCAGCTCAGTTAGCCGATTTGAAGCAGTGTCTTTATTTTTTGGTGATAAATGGGTTTATATTCATCTACTGTGCTCCACCGACTTAAAAAAACCCATACTGAAGTGTTTTAGGTGTAAACAGAGGTTCAGAGAGGGTTTGGTGAGTATGTGGTGAGTATGTGGTGGGAAATAGAACCAGACATCCACCTCTAAAAGCTCTTTTACAGAAAGTAAAAAAGTTAAAGTTAGAGGCACCAGAATGTAACTGCCGAACCACAAGTAACCACCTAGCAACACCATAGCAACCAGTGGAAACCATCTAGCAGTACCATAGCAACCATCTAGCCACAACCACAGTTCCCATAGCAACTGTGCAATCGGACTTTGCATTTTCTTGTGGAAATGCAATCTAGTTAGCATTATTTCTTGTTTGAATTTGTGTGGAATTTTGAAACCGAAACATCCATTAATATCCAATGTAATGTGTGTGTATTCAGTTTTTTTATTAGTTGATCAGGAGCTGAGTATTGATCATCTAAAAATTATCATTTTGCCAATAGACGTCCATTTTTGAACGATGGCCATTGTGACATCAAGTCACTCTGGGAGATAAAATGCTACAGTGTATTACAGAGAAATCATGAGTGTGTTAGTTTGAGAGTGAAAGATGTTTTTTGCTCAAGTGGACTTTTCTTCTGTGCTGTTATTAATCAAGAAACGATACATTTGCATTTTTAATGTGGTTTGAAATTAGTCGTTTTCAGCCACTTTATATGTGCTTTAAAGGTGGGTGGTTTAAACTCCCCCTGGCTTGGTCTACTGGTTAACGCACTGATTCTCTGAGCTTTGTATCTCTGTACACATGTATGTAGCATGCCCATGCCCTCAGGCACCCTGTTTTTGTATGTGCACATGGGTACAAAATGTGTTCATTTTGAGCCTTAATAGAGACTAAAGTGCTTTAATTTGGGAGTGAGAACTGGTTTTGCTAGACCGTAACTTCTCTGCGCTGCTTTAATCTCTGTCCCCTCTTTAAAGGAGAACTCCACTTCATTTCCAAAATCCCCCATAAGGAAGTGGACCTCTCAAACCCTTCCATCCTCACACCATCACAGGACTCAAGCATTTCAAGTTTTATTTAAAAAAAGCAAGCACTTATTCCTTCTGACCAATCAAAAGTGACCACACCAGGATGACCAGTAAATATTCTATGGTTTCAGTAATGCTAAAAAGACCCTTTCATTTGGGGGAGGGGTTCTAGAAGCATTCTCTAAGGAAAGGTCACAGACCTGTTGTTCAGTCCTGCAAGTCTCTTTCGAGTCCACTGGGTACATGAGATGGTCCTGTGAAGGTTGCCACACATGCAGATTTTAATCCAAAACTAGTGCATGGTACCTGTTGAAAAATGTAAATGTAAACTGAATCATCTCATGTCAGGACAGAGCTTCAATGAGCTAAATAGCTTTTAGCTATTATGACACTCTGGGCCTACTTTGGTGAAGCATACTGAATTAAAGTAAATTAAAGTGGCCCCTTATAGTCACGCCTGAGCACACCACAGCACAGCGTGAACCATATGATATTATTTCTCTGCATTTAACCCATTCACCAAGTTGAAGCAATGGGCTGCCACCAAAGATGAGTGTCTGCAGTTTGTGGGCACGGTACCTTGCTCAAGAGAACCTCAGTGGTGCCACCAGCATTTATGAACATGTTAGAATTTTTGGTCCCAGTGAAGTCTGCACGGCTTTGGAGTACCCGTCTTTTGAGTGTTCAGTCCAGTGACTCTGTTAAGTCACTGTCAGCTATAATGCTCGGCTTGTTCATTGGGAGTCTGGACAGTAGCTGTCTATCTACTACTACTGTCAGTGCTATTTTTTGTGCTAATAGTTATAGTGTTCCTTTAACTGATGGGTTTTAAACTGAGATGTAATGAGATGAACTTGTAAATCCATGGGCTACAGAGTTGTAAAGGATTGGGCTGTGGTGCTTTCTTGAGTGATGGTGCTAATTTAAGGTGAGTTGGTGTTTATAATCCAGAACTCACTAATGCTCCTATGTAATCATATTCTCACAGCAATATTCCATCTTCTTGTTTCTTCCCAATAGTGTAGTGGTTAGTGCAGAAAAGTGGGACTACCAGACAAGGGGCCTACAGACTTTTCAAATTTTAGTGTAATCATACATTAGTTCTAGAACTAATCATACATTAGTTCTTTTTATTATTAAACTTTCAAGTAAATATTCAGTCAGAGTGACAGTGCAACAGGCATGACATTTAAAAGGTTAATAAATATCTGTTGAACTAAGTGTGTATAACAGATAACCACCCCACCCCCCAACTACATAGATGTGGATTTGTGGAAAGAGATGCAATTCTAACCTAGCAAAGCACAAAATACAGCACAAAGATAAAAGCACTAATCATCTGTGTGCACATTTAACAGAGATGCTGCTCTTTTTGCCGATTAGAATTATACATTTCTTACCTTGTCCATCTCACAACAATCTACACTGTCTCAATAAACCATGATACTGCTCGTGCCTGTGAACCCAGTCGGAATTAAAGTACTAAGTGACCTGCATGACTGAGGTGTAAAACATATCTGGATATGATGATCTTAAATGCCCTTTGAAAGCGGGGATAGAAGAAACCATAGACTAGGGGGTTAAAGGTCGAATTAAGATACCCAAACCATACCAGGGCATTGAAAACATCTAAAGGGGTTGAGAAATTATGGAACGGATCGTAAAGCGTGACAATGAAAAACGGCAGCCAACACAGTAAGAAAATTCCCATTACAATGCCCAGAGTCTTGGCTGCTTTTCTCTCCCTATGCTGTGATGAATGGAACTGTGTTTCACAAGAAGTCCGCCTCACAGCTGTCCTTTCAGACATCACTTTGGCCTGTTTCCTTGCAACATAAAAGATCTTGAGGTACAGGGCGCTCATGATTGCCCCTGGAATGAAAAAGGCCACAAAAGTAAGGATAATACTCCATGGCTTGTTGAAAATCAAAGCACAGTTGCCGATGCAGGAGTTCAACCCTAGGAGGTCCTCTACATCTGCAACGTTCACCTTAGACATAACGGCCCCAAAGCTAAATGCGAATGAAAACAGCCAAATGATTGCAATGCACACAGCTACATAGCCATTTGTCACTTTCATTCTGTAACTCAGAGGCTTACAAATGGCCAAGTACCTGTCGACAGACACCAGGCACAGGTGCAGGATGGACATGACACTCAGCGTCATGTCCACACTAGAATGGATTTGACAAAACATGTCCCCCAAGTACCAGCAGCCTTCCAACCATCGCACCATGCTGAAGGGCATGACCAGGCAGCCCAGCAGACAGTCCACCAAGGCCAGGGAGAGGATGATGAAGTTAGTTGGAGAGTGTAGTTGTTTAAAGTGGGAAATGGTGATGATGACCAGCAGGTTCCCAAAAACAGTCATCAGAACTGAGGCCAGCATCAAGATGTACATGACCACCTTGAGTACAAAATGGCGCTGCAATCCATGACAGGAGTCCAGCAGGAGTGGGAAGCAGCGGAGCTCATAGTTCACATCTGCAGTCATGTTCATAACATCCATCCAAGCCATTTATGTGTTTACATATATCAACCAGACCTTAGATTACAACACAGTACAAATATTACATAATGAAAGATATTTTCATTCATAAAAATACATCAGTAGCTATAGTTGATGTGCAGTGCTTATTTCTTACACTCACAACAGTGGATGGCATCCTGGCTTAAAAAAGATTCTGGATTCAGAAAGGTAACACCTTCACCAATGGAATTGCCTTAACTATTCCCTAGCTGGCCGGCCATTGGCTGTTTCTGAGGCCACTGGCCATGGGGGCAGTTGGGAATCAATGGTTGAATTTTGTTCATGGGGAATTGGGTGGGATTTCATCAGTATTACATTGTTTTATATTTAGGTAAAAGTACACTTTTATTTAACATAATCTTGTATTAACTTGATTCCCTTTCATGTATCTCTGCATGTTAAGATTAACCATGTTTACTGTGGAGAATATTTAACTTGCTGCATGCGTATTTGCCCCTAGAAATTTTACTCTGTTATTACTCTGTTACCCCCTTTTCCTTTTTCTTCAATCACTGCGGTTGTTTGTTTGCTAGTTTAAGTTGAATCAATAAAACATAATTAACAATTAACAAATGGTTTCTCTCTTCATCAAAAAATTTAATACATCTCTAACCCCCATCAACAAAATTCTTATACTGTCAGGAAGTGGGGGATGTACACTGCTGCAGATGGTGATAGAAAAGGCAATGTGATGTTTTATTGTAGATGAAGAGCACCAGACTGAAGCAGAGATGAGCACAATCAAACAAATGAAGTCCAATAGTCAAGCAAACACAGACAGGTTTGGTACACGGAGCAGACAAAATGGAGGTCAAAACACACAAAATGGCAGCGTGCAGAGTTCGTGGGCCAAAACACAGGCAAAGTTCATTTCAATTAACAAAGCAAGGTGAAAGTCCAGTAATCCACAATAGAAGCAAGCGGAAGTATTCCAGAAAAATGTGAGAAGTGAGTCCATGAACGAATGAGGATAGTGTGTCGCGTACAAGTATAAATAGTGAACGTGAAGATTAGTTCCAGGTGTGTGCACAAGTTAAGGAGAAGTGGGCAGTCGAGGGAGTGGGACGAAAAAGATCTTTTTGGTGAAACAGTCTACCAGGACAAGAATGACCATATTTCCGCTGGAAGGAGGTAGTCCTGACATGAAGTCCATTGTCACATGGGACCAAGGCTGCCGTGGAATGGGCAGTGCCAGAAGGAGACCCTGTGAGTGCTGGTGGTTGCTCTTGTAGGCCACACACAGACACAGGCAGCCACATATTTTGCAACATCATCCAGGATGGTGGGCCACCAGAAGTATCTTTGACATTCTCTAATGTCCGAGTGGGTGCCCTTTCAAACTGGGGATAGAGATTTGCTGGACACTGCTGGACAATTTGAAAGTCTGAATGCCATGGCCAGGTGCTCATAGTGACCACAAAGGGTGACGAACCCTGTCTTCCACTCGTTCCCCTTCCTCCTCTATACAAGATGATAAGCGTTGCACAGATCAAGCTTGGTAAAAATGATGGTGCTGGCCAGTCATTCGAATGCAGTGTTGAGGAGAGGTAGTGGATACTTGATTTTAATAGTTATCTGGTTAAGCTTCCGGTAGTCATTACAGGGGCGCAAACCTCCCTCTTTTATCCCCACAATGAAGGGAGTGGAAGCCAGGGAAGTGGACAGACAAATAAGTCAGTTTTTTGGGCCTCCTGAATGTATGCTTCCATAGCTCTAGTTTCTGGCTGAGACAGGGTGTACAGTCTGTCCCGAGTGGGTGCAGAAATTGGTAGGAGGTCGATGGCACAATCGTACGAGAGGTGAGGTGACAGGGTGGTGGTCTTGTCCTTGGAAAATATGGCAGCCAAATCATTGTACTTCGGAGGAACTCCAGAGAGATCAAGGGAGGGTTTGCCAGAGTGACAGACAGCGACTATCACTGGCACAGGGTTCATGCGTCTCACAGGGATACTGTGTCTGGTGCAGTCTGGTCCCCAGTGTCAAGGAGTACCAATAGCCCAGTTAAAATTGGGTTGATATGCAGTGCACCAGAGGTATTCCAGGACAAAGGGATCTTGGGGTCTTGTATAACCAGCCATTTTGGGGGTGTCTTGAACTCCAGCTGACCCAACCTGAGTGGTTGACCGTCCAGGGCCTGAAGTGGGCGTGGTTGGTCATAGTGGGTGGCAAAGGATCTGTAGTTGTTGAGCCAGGCTGTGGTCTAACAGATTGACAGCTGCTCCACCATCCGCCAGGGCCCAAATCTTGATTTGATCAGGTCTTTGGACCAGGACAATGTGGCCAGAAGGTCGCACAGTGAAGCTGTGGGGATCACAGGAATTGTGCTAACCAGGAGGTCCCATGTCCCTGATGAGCTGCGTCATTTCCTGACTAAGTGGGATGGTCTGGAAATTCTGGACAATCGGCTCGATAGTGCTCGTTGCCTCCACAGTAGAAAAACAGACCCCGTGACATCCTCCTTTCTCTCACTTGGGGAGTGGGACTCAACTTGCCGACCTGCATCGGCTCCTTTTCAGTGGTCTTGGGGGGAAATGAAGATGAACAGGGGTGTGGTCGTGTCATAAGTGTCTACATGGTTTTCTTGTTCTCTTTCCTGATGCTGATCAGCAATTTCGCTAGCCATCGCAATCAACTATTGTACCCCAGTCTTTATTTACCAATTTATCCTTCCTGGAGTCCTTGAGACCATGATAAAGGCTGTCATAAGAGCGATGCTGGGGTCGCCAGGATCAGAAACTCAATCGCTTAGTCCACGACCGATCGCTGGCCTTGGGAAATGGTCAGCAGTCAGCGGGCAGTGGTTCTCTGGGATGACCCACATTGGAAGACTCATCGAAGGGCCACCAGAAAGGTCTTACTGGATTCCAGGCTGGGGTTCCAGCAGCATGTTCTCTAGCAGCATGAGTCAAGTAATAATATACATCACCTTCACTTCTTCATCAGGGAATTGGGTGGCCTAAAGCTTGAGCACCAGGGAGCAGTGAGTGGTGAAGCCACAACAGGATGCTAAGTCTCTGATGAACACATGAGGTGGAGCAAGATCACTGACACTCATTGGGGCTGTAAATGGTAAAACAGGTTGTGACCTGGCAACTTGGGGTGCGGTACCAGATCCAGCCACCAGCAGCTCCTGAACCTCTTTAAAGAGCTGACCTACCATTTCACTCATGTTTCGTAGGTCTGTTTGCTGGAGTTTGTTTAAACATCCCCTTCATTCCCATAATCAATAGGACAATCGCCGAGGCATAGTGAGAGGTGTGTGTGAGTGGGATGTGGCAAAGGATTCTGGAGACTGCAATCAGCATAGTGGGGGTGTGACTATGTTGGTTGCTGGACTTGTGACATATGCTTCCAAGCTCCATCAACAAAATTATTACCTTGTTAATGTCATGAACCAGTCCTGTCCGGACAGAGGAAAGGAGATGTAGGCACAGGTGCAGACTTCCATGAGACAAGATTTATTCAACACAGAACCAGAATAAACAAAAAACAGGCACGGGGGCCAGACAAGATAAACCAACAGAACACGAATAATGACAGGAGGATTTGAGGAGGTGGACACAGACCGGGAAAGGTAAGGTTAACTAATGCTCCACACCTGCTGAAGCGGCCAGAACAGGATTAGGATCTGAGGCTGCCGGTGCGGGAACTGATGCAGGATCAGGATCTGAGGCTGCCGGTGCGGGAACCAGTGCAGGATCAGGATCTGAGGCTGCCGGTGCGGGAACCAGTGCAGGATAAGGATCTGAGGCTGCCGGTGTGGGAACCGGCGCATGATCAGGATCTGAGGCTGCCGGTGCGGGAACTGGCGCAGGGTCAGGAGCTGAGGTGGCCGGTGTGGGAACCGGTACAGGGTCAGGAGCTTGGGCACCGGTGCAGAAATGGGCGCTAGAGCTTGGGCGGCCGGTGCGGAGATCACAGGGAGAGAGCTGCTGGGCACTTGACCCACAGAAAAGGTTATGCTGGTGAATGGAATCGCGGCAAAGGCTGTGGCAAAGCTGCTGGGTGGGCTGGGGCCGCAGCGAAGGCTGCTGAGCTGACTGGAGTGGAGTGGAGTGGCTGAGAAGGCTTCTGGGCTGATTGGAGTGGAAAGGAGTGGCTGAGATGGCTGCTGGGCTGACTGGAGTGGAGTGGAGCTGCTGAGAAGGCTGCTGGGCTGACTGCTGGAGCTGCTGAGAAAGTTGCCAGGCTGACTGCTGGAGCTGCTGAGAAGGCTGTGGGGCTGACTGGAGTGGAGTAGAGCTGCTGAGAAGACTGCCGGGCTGATTGCTGGAGCTGCTGAGAAGGCTGCGTGGCTGACTGCTAGAGCTGCTGATAAGGCTGCTGGAGCTGCTGAGAAGGCTGCTGGGCTGACTGCTGGACTGACTAGAACTGAGCTGGTTGGAGCTGGGCTGAGTGAAGCTGAGTGAGCTGGAGCTGGACTAAGTGGAGCTGAGAGGGCTGGAGCTGGGCTGAGTAGAGCTGAGTGGGCTGGAGCTGGGCTGAGTAGAGCTGAACAGGCTGGAGTTGGACTGAGTGGAGCTGAGCGGCGTGGAGCTGAGTGGCCTGGAGCTGGACTGAGTGGAGCTGAGAGGCCTGGAGCTGGACTGAGTGGAGCTGAGCGGCCTGGAGCTGGATTGGGTGGAGCTGAGCTGGCTGGAGTGGAGCTGAGTCGAGCTGAGCTGGTCTGAGTGGAGCTGCTGAGAGGGCTGCGGGGCCGGTAGGAGCTGGGGCTGCGTGGGGCTGGACTGGCTGGAGCTGGACTGCCTGGAGCTTGGCTGAGTGGAGCTGGACTGGCTGGAGCTGGGCTGAGATGTGTTGGGGTGAACTGGGTTGGGCGGCACTGAGGTGGATTGCTGAGCTGAGAGGGACTGAACTGAGGTGGACTACTGATCTGAGAGGGACTGAACTGAGGTGCACCTACTGAGCTGAGAGGGACTGAACTGAGGTGCACTGCTGAGCTGAGAGGGACTGAACTGAGGTGGACTACTGAGCTGAGAGGGACTGAACTGAGGTGGACTACTGAACTGAGAGGGATTGAACTGACTTGGGCTCATGGAGAGAGCTGAGTTGCTAAGGCGAAGCTCCACGCAGAGGCTGAGCTGAATCATACCCTCCAGTGTCACAGGCAGCTTGATGTGGGCCAGCTCGTCTTTCAGATGAGGAGCCAACCCAGCGTAGTACTCGGTCCGGAGAACCGCGTCATTCCACGAACCCTGGTCTGTCAGCTCCCTGTCGTATGAAGAATAACCAAGGTGTTGATGGCTCACCGGAGTAGCTGAATAGAGCATTACAGCCGCTATGTGGGCTGCCATCTTGAATTCTCCGAGTCCATCTAGTGCTGGAGAACTGGATGGTAGTCTGGAGATGCTGGATAGTGGGTTGAATCCACTGTAGGAGGTGAATGGTATGCTGGAGACGCTAAAACAGCTGAACGGCTTGTTGCCACCGTTATGGGGGCCACCATCTTGATTTCGCAGAGTACGGCGTGTGCACCCAGTGGCTGCTGACCGGAATCATGACAGTTAAATTAAAAAGAAACTAATTTTGCATGAATTCAAGCCCCTAGCTTAAAACTAAATCCTAATATCGAGTTGCCAAAGCTGCAGAGATTTTGTCCTAATTGTCTTGAAGGCTTCCTGAGGGTAGAAGAAACTGCAGATCTGGGGATTAAAGGTAGAATTAAAGTACCAAACCACACCAGGGTGTCAAAAGCAACAACAGGGATTGAGAAATCTGTAAATGGGTCAGCTACAGTGGCGATGAAGAACAGCAACCAGCACAGAAGGAAGACCTGTAAGACAATGGCTAAGGTTTTAGTTGCCTTCCCCTCCCTTTGCTCAGGTGGCTGACCCTTTGCCTCACTTGAGATCACTACGGCCATTCAACCCTAGAAGGTCCTCTACGTCTCCAATGTTCACCTTAGACATAACAACCCCAAAGCTAACTGTGAATGAAAACAGCCAAATAATCGCAATACACATGGCCACACAGCCATTTGTCATCTTCACGGCCAAATGTCCAAAGACCTGTCAACAGACACTAGGCACAGGTGCAGGATGAATGCGATACTCAGTGTCATGTCCACACTAGAATGGATGTGACAAAACATGTCCCCCAATTACCAGCAGCCCTCCAACCATTGCACCATGCTGAAGGGCATGACCAGGCAGCCCAGCAGAACGTCTGCCAAGGCAAGGGAGAGAATGATTAAGTTTGTTGGAGAGTGCAGCTGTTTAAAGTGGGAAATGGGGATGATGACCCTCTGGACGAATGTTCAGAAATGTGAAATCTAGAACATCCCGACTAAACAACTCCTTCTTCCCCACTGCCATCAGACTCGTTAACAGATGACCTACCTCAACTGTAATTTTGCACATCAGGTCACTTTGCACATTAAGCTCATTTTTTGCACACTAAGCTCTTTTGCGCATCCATCTACCTCATCCTTTAATTTATTTCCTTTTTCTGCTCCTTTGCTCCTTTGCACATTTCTTTCATTGCAAATGCACAATTTATATTTATCTACACCTGCACATCACAATTGTCTTCACTTACTTATTTGTATTTCTTATCTTGTTCTATTTTTTATATATATATATTTCTTTATTTTTATTCCTTTTATTCTTTATTTTTTTATTTATTTTTATTTTTTTTAGTTATTAACTCTTTACCTAACTTGGCATTTGTGTGTGGACAGCAAAGAAATAATTTCATTGCACAGAGAAAATGCCACTTTTTTTCTGTACATATGACAATAAACGCTTTGAATCTTGAATCTATATTAAGTTCAAAAATGCGTTCTGATTTTGAGGCTAGTGCAAGTCGATAAGCCTCATGAGTTAACCACCGTTCATATATGGATAAATTTCAGGCTTACATCACACATATTTTTTGTGTATGATGATTTGCATTTGGCACAATGTTAATTACTGGGGCTACATTAGCCTCATAGCTACAGTGCAACAAGACTGGACAGCAAACTGCCATGACCACATTTTGGGTGAGAGGGCTGAAATTGTCTAGCCATTTACAAACTCCTCTAGTGCCTTGGAATCCTCCAGGGGGCTGTAGGGGAAGCCTTATTGTGCAGGATACCATTTACTCTCCCAAAGCAGCGGATGGTTACATAATTCTTCAGCGCACCAAAATAGATATCCAGGGTCAGACTTGGTAAACCTAAACAGCCTTTAGCAATACACTCCAAGAGCTCATGAAGCCCAATTAACAGTTTCATAATGAACAGTGCACCAAAAAATTTTTGCTAAAATCTTTGATCTTGCTAGATGAACTAAGATTACTAAGATACTATGTAAGCAAACAAGAACATGAGACCATTGGATCTATAGATGTGGTGTCCCTTTGTTCTCTTCCGTAAGGCTTCATTGGCCTATTTCTGCGGTATGGTCCAAAGAAAAAGGTGTACTGTAATTTTGGGCCAGCCAAACCAAATCACACATTGAGAGTTAGTATAGAGTTGTGCCCCCTTCAATAAAGGCTTTCCAAACTTTTGGAGCATGTCTGGGAATTTTTGCCCATTCAGTTCAAAGAACATTTGTGACGTTGGATGAGGCGCAGCTCAGGATTGACATTCTGCTTTATCCCAAAGGTGCTCATTTGGCTTGGGGTCAGGACTCTGATGTTCCTCTACAGTGAACTGAAATTGAGCTCAATCTTCATAATTTTTGCACCCGTATTGTCATGGTTCTGGTCGGCACCAGCAGACTCTGGACTGGCCTCATCGGCCACTTAGGTGTGACCTCATCTAGCCGGCATTAGTTTAAATGGTTTCGGCTGACTAGAATTAACTCTGATATATTCTTTCTGTTCATTGGTTCCTGTGCTCCGCCCTGCATATTTAAGTTAACCCCGTTTTAGTTCATATCATGGGAGCATACTCTCTTCTGAGTTCGGTTTTAGTATCGGTTGTACAGTCCACTCTAGTCCACGTTTGGTTCGGTGTCTCTTTGTGTTATTAATTCTACCCTTGGTGATTGGCCCTTGGGCCCTTTTGTGTTCCTTTTGTTTTTCCCAATAAACCCTTTTCATGGACGTCCGCGTTTGTGCCTCCTACCTCCCTTCCGTATGTGGCTCCTTTGTGACATGTATACTGCAAACTCCCCAGTTCCAAAATCAGTATATGGTGTAATCACAGGTATATGGCAGTGCTTATCGTCAGTAAAGAAGCTTCATGTTTAGCTTCAAGTGTTACCAAAGACAGCAGAGAACCTGCAAGTACCATCAAGTCCTGTTTTCATGCAAACTTAGCCAGCTAGTTCAGTGGTAATTTCCTATGGTCCTGGAGATTCCCCAAGTCTAGTTCAGCCACAATTTGCAACACCTGATATGGCTAATGAACTTCTTCAGAAGTCCCTGATTGGTTGGAGTATCATGTGGGAAGCATGTTAGATGCAGGTTGGAGCTAAATACAGCAGGAAGGTATATCTCCAGTAGGAGGGCTTGTGAACTCTTAACCAATAATAGTGTAAAGAGGCTACAAAACTGTTTCCAGTGCTGAAGCTAATGGCTGAGATCAGCAGCTGTAGCTTTAAAGAGGCAGTGATGTAATTGCTGTCTCTGTAGGGTTTATTTCTGTAAAAGAGCAAGGACAGAACAAGGCAGCCTGCTAGGCATCGAGATAAACCAAGTGTACAGCATATATGCAGTCCTATAGAAAGCCCTATATATGTTCATTTAATATGCAGGCACTGTCTTCTTTGATTGAGGAAAAACCACCTGTTTGCACCTATACAGTTTTGCCACATGATTGAAGGAAACACAATACTGGCAAGCCAAGAATTCTTTCTGTTTATCACACTCCCCATGCCCTTACCAAAATAAACCCCACAGAGGTATAAAAATGGTATGTTTCACAAACAGCTCAATCAAATGAGTGTGGCTGACATTCTTAAGTGCATCTGGCACCAGGGACTACCTTGGTCCGCTGCTTACCGAATTGCTGACTTATGCAGCATTTCAGGACTCTATCAATATCACGCTCCTAATCTGTAACTACGTTTCTTAAATCGAGCATGGCTGCATCTGTAGCCAGTCCCAAAGGTAACTGGCTATGTTCAGCAGTTTGAAATAAATAAAAAGTTTGGCTTGGATTCATCCAAGGGAATCTAAGATTTTTTTAAATCGTGGTGAATATTTTTAACGTTTTCTGTGGCGTATCAGAAGATCTGGAGGACAGCATGGCTTCCAAGTGAGAATGCACCCCTCTCAACTAACACAATCTAGACATTTTTACCGGTGAACTTTTTAAAAAGGCTGCTCAAAAAGTGGGGTCCAGTTTTGTCTGCTTTCTTAAGCACTTATCTCTGAGTGTGGCCACAAATTGGGGACTTATGTTGCACTTAGTGGTTATAGTGCGTGAAGTGGTCGAAGATTCCTATTAGGAGAAAACAGAAGATCAGACATTAACACATTTCTGTGTCTGAGGGAAAATACAGTGGGAGCAAAAACAGTTAAGAAGTAAACAAAGTTGTTCAGAGTGGGTTTGGTGTGAAATGTTCTATTCAGGAGAAATTGTTCAGAATTGTTCAGTGGTGGCAAATGGAACCATATTTCTGTCTCTGAAAGCTCCCACAGAGAAAGTTATTCCATGAAATGGTTTTATACAGTACTGTGCAAAAGTCTTAGGCACCTGGGAAAATTATACTTAAAACCTGTTTACTACTAGACAGTAGTGTTAAGTTAGTGTTAAAACATTAATATTACAATAAATACA
>JBBJLS010040494.1:0-13955 GCA_037577275.1 Bryconaethiops microstoma
CTTCTGAGAGTTGCCATTGATTTTTTAATGCTAGAGCAGATTTCTAATACAGACACAGTGTTGTCATTCTCTCGCTCTCATTCTCTCTCTATCGTCTCTCATTCATTTTCTGTCCATCATTCTCTCCTCTCTCACTCTCTCTTTTCTCTCTCTTGTTCGTTTTCTCTATTACTCTCTCTCCGTTTCTACGAATCTTCCTCTTCTCTCTTCCATTTTCCGTCTCTCCTACTCTCTCTCTCTCTCTCTCTCTCTCTCTCTCTCTCTCTCTCTCTCTATCGTCTCTCGTTCATTTTCTGTCTATCATTCTCTCCTCTCTCTCGTTTCTCTCTTTTGTTCGTTTTCTCTCTCTCTTATTCTCTCTCACTCGTCTCTCATTCATTTTTTTCTTTCATCATTCTCTCTCTCTTTTCTCTCATTTGTTCATTTTCTCTTTTACTCTCTGATTCTAGGAGTCTCCTTCTTCTCTCTCTCTTTTTCTCTCTCTCCCTCATGTTCATTTTCTGTCTCTATGAGTCTCCCTCTCTCACTCGCTCTCCTTTTTTCTTTCTACACCGTCTCTCCACCTTCTCTCTTCAGTTCTCCTCTCTCTCTCTCTCTCTCTCTCTTGTTCATTCTATGTCTCTCTCTCTCTTTCTGTCTACATCCTTCTCTCTCTCTCTCATTATCCCTCTCCCGCTCTATTTTTTCTTTCCACTGCTTCTCTCTATCTCTCTTTTTCTCCTCTCTCTCTTTACTCTCTCTCTTTCTCTTTACTCTCTCTCTGTCTCTCTCTCTCCACCTCCCCTCCTTTCTATCCCCCTTTACTCCCCCTCCCCTCCACCTCCGCCCCTCTGCTGCAGTTCACAGCTCCAAACATTTTATTTTTTTACCACGAGAGAAAAAAGGGACTCAAAACACTCCCACCTGTTCCATAGCTCACGTGTTTCCACGCGGATGCGAACGCACAGCCTCTGTATTTTTCTCTGTTTGACGATCTGCATATGTACATGTATTCCTTTCTGTTGTATTTTTGATGGTTATTGATGGTCATCGCTGATCGATCCTGGATCTCCGGAAGACTGTTCATGCAGCGCCTGCAGTGTCCACACAAAGCCACACAAAGTTGGAAACGAGGAATTATTTATTTATTCATTTTGGTCAAAAAATGTAGTCCAACAGTGCGCGAGACAGTCAGGGACAGGTGGCACTGCAGTGCACCAGTGGTTCTCTCTCTCTCTCTCTCTCTCTGATAAAATGTGTGGTGAATGTTTGTCAGGGAGAGATAGATAGAGACATAAAGAGAGAGAGAGAGAGAGAGAGAGACAGAGAGAGAGAGATATGCTGCAGTGTGTGGTCAGGTGTGTGGATGGACACACGTGTTGTTCTTTTTGGCACAAAGAGAAAAAAACGCTTCTCTCTCATGATGTAGGACAAGCTGTGAGCTGTGCTTTCCTTTTTTGTGCGGAGAACGAAAGAGAGAAAGAGAGGGAGAGAGAGAAAGAGAGGCAGATGGTGAGGGGAAACAGAGAGTGAGAAAAAGAGAGAGAGAGAGAGTGAGAGAGAGAGAAAGAGAGAGAGTGAAAGGGGCAGACAGCTAGACGGAGGAACAGGGAGAGATTGAGAGAAAGAGCAAAAAGAGAGGAACACAGTAGGAGAGAAGTAAAGGACAGACATAGAGACAGAGGGGCAGACAGTGGGGGGGGAGAAGGGAGGAGAGAGAGAAAGAAGGGTTAAAAAATGGGGAGGAGAAGGAGAAGAGAAGGAGAGAACGATACAAAAGGAGAGAGGGAGTGGGGGAAAAAAGAGAAAGAGAGGGAGAGAAAAAGAGGGAGGTAGAGAGAGAGAGAGAGAGAGAGAGAATGAGAGAGTGAAAGAGAGAGAGAGACAGAGGGAGGTAGAGAGAGAATGAGAGAGAGAGAAAGAGAGAGAGAGAGACAGAGGGAGGTATATATATAGAGAGAGACAGAGCGAGTTTAAGAGAGAAGGAGAGCGAGACAGCAGGAGGTTGAGAGAGAGAGAGAGAGAGAGACAGAGGGAGATAGGGAGATAAAGAGAGAGAGAGAGAGATAGGGAGATAGAGAGAGAGAGAGACAGAGGGAGATAGGGAGATAAAGAGAGAGAGAGAGAGAGAGAGAGATAGGGAGATAAAGAGAGAGAGAGAGAGAGAGAAGCAGACAGTGGGGGGGGGGTTAGAGAGAGAAAGCGTAGGTAGAGGGAGGGAAAAGATAGAGAGGGAGAGATGAAGGGATAGTGACAGAAGAGAAGACAGGAAAGAGAAAGAGAGACAAAGCCCCCCCACACACACTTCAACCACCACCACCACCACCAAAACCACCCAAACCCCCTCAACACATTACGAGTCACTTGCTTTGTAAACACAGCTGCTGCTGGAGAATGTGTGTGTAAAAAAACTGTTGTTTTTCCTTCTCCCCCGGTAAGATGCGCCCTCGAACCCTCCACAGGTGTCCCGTAAGGGCGTCAGGCTAGGTCAGTACCTCAGCCTACATACGTGTGCTTTCGTCTCCAACTCACTCACTCCATCTCCAGCTCATGTCGGCCCTTTTTTTTTTTTTTTGCAGGGAGGGGCTGGGGAGGGGGAGGCGGGGTCTAGCTCTTGTCCGACAGCAGCCACATTGTCTGGCCAGTCTTTGTAGTCTGCAGTCGACTGTTTTCTTTTTCTTTTACCTCATTCGTCTTTCAGTTCCCCTGTTTGCCTATTTCGTCTGGTCGCTTTCAACCCCCCCCCCGCCCCACCCCCAGTTCTGTCTGCTTCTCCTTTTTCATTTCTTTCCCCTCCTACCTGGTTCTCGTATGTTCTGTCCCCCCAGTTCGTGCTGTAATGTGGACTATTTGGCCATGAGGGTACAGCGGGGGGGGCCTCTTGTGTCGCCGTGTCTTGTTTCTCCTGTCAGTTGTGGTGACTATAGTAGTAGAGGTGACCGTTCACCATTTGTCATGACCATAACAACATCATCTGTCCACGTGCCGTTTCCAAATGTGAGTGTCTGTCGATGCAAATGGGGCGATATGGAACATCTCTGTGGTTCAAGACATCATGCTCAGTCGATGCTGCGCATGCATACTGCAACATGTGTCTCTGAAACGCACAGAGAAGGAGTTGATAAGTGTCTCGCTTACAAATGTACACCCATGCAACCCACACCCAAGTGGATTCCTGTAGAGACACGACAAACAAACAAACCTTCCCCTCAGTCTAAGGTAGCTTCCTCATCTCGTGCCTGCTTCCACTCTTATTTAGGGAGCTGTGGTTTCCACAGGTGATTTAGCATTGGCCCTCCTGATGGGCTCAATTGAGGTGATTGATAACCCTTCCTACATGTCTGAGATGTCTTGATCTGGATAGATGGAGCCCATGACGAATGGCTCAGCCAATCTTCTTGAATCCATAGTCCTCTTCTAGGCTGTGGAATGTCTCCGCATGCCAAGTCACTCCCATGGTACCTCTCATGCGACCCCCACACCACAATCCCACTCCTCAGCTTGAGAACTGATCTATACATGCTCCGTGCAAACATGAGTTCTTTTGTAGTCGCTGTTGCGAGGCTGGACGGGCTTTACAAAATGTCTGTTCTAGCTGACAAGCAAGTTTTGGACAAATTGGGTCAATTTTGTTCAAATTAAACCTGCGGCAGGCAGGTTTCCAGTTTGAAACACCATGATCCACCCGAAGGGGAAATTCTGGGTAAAATGCGTCCATTTTGTTCAAATTGGGCCGGTATCGTGACAGGCAGGTTTACACACTAGTAGCTGATCCAGACTATGCCAGCATGCTAATGTTGGGATTTTTTGGTAAAGCTCCTCTAACCTCACCACAGTTGCTGCAGAAAACATCTTTGTAAACTGAGCATGGATAGTTCAACTGTACCTATTTGCCATCTCCTCCAGGAAACACCAGCCGTTTCAGCGGGTGATCTCCTAAGCTCATAGCATCCTTATCGAATGAGGCACGTGAGGCAAATGAGGCCAGATCCAATAAAACACTCACTGACAGTCGCAGGAAGTGGAAGAATTTCTCAGGGAGCTGGACCCGAATTTCAAACTCCTTCTCAAACATGCTTCTCCTCACATTAATCTTTTAAAGCAATCGATGCGATGCATTTAGGAGTACAGTCTGACGTAAAATGTGGGGTGTGGGGCGGGGGCGCATCTCTTTCTCTTTTTCTCTCCAGAGCCGCAGCTGAAAGGCATCGTGACCCGGATGTTCAGCCAGCAGGGCTACTACCTGCAGATGCACCCGGATGGGACCATAGATGGCAGCAAGGACGAGAACAGCGACTACAGTGAGTGCTGCCACCCTCCTTGCATGCCCAGACTGCTTTAGATAAAGCAGCGTTGGTCAGGTGTTGAAGTACCACACGATACCTCATGATGATGATGGTTATGCAAGGCTGAGTAACTTCTTGACCAAAGTTGAGAACTACTGGTGGTGGCCTAGTGGATACTTGCCTCTGGACCAAGAGGTCATGGGTTCGAATCCTACCTTCGGCACCACCACTGGATTCCTGAGCAAGACCCTTAACCTCAAGTTGCTCCAGGGAGACTGCCCCCTGTAGGTAGGGAATGGAAATCGCTTTGGATAAAAGCGTCTGCTAAACGCCGTAAATGTAAACACTGCTTAACCCTTCCGTCACACAGTTGCACCACCTGACAATTTTCCATTAAAGCGCACTGGTGTGTTTTGAAACATTCATCAATGAACCTTCAAACACGTCCTAACTGCTGACGTAACAATGCCGATTCAAGATTCATTCGTAACTACTATGGCTCCATAGTAACTACAGCTCGTGCTGTTGTACAACAAACGTAATCATTCTGTCTTAAGGTGCAAAAGTCAAATGAGTGACATCAGCATCGAGGTGAACATTGTCTCAGTGATGAAAAGATGCTTAGCTGCTTTGCGGTCGGACGGTGCAACCGGAGCGAATACAACAACACAGTAAAATTGTCGAATTTTGGTGTGGAATGCTGGTGCACAAGAAAAAAAATCGGTTAATAGTGTCAAAAGTTTGAATGAGTTTAGTTGAGAGGCACTTGCACGCCTCAGTTCGAGTTGACCATTGTTCTGTAGGGAACAGAACACAACCACTACTGCAAACTTGTCAGCAGTTCTTTTTTTGTCAGGCATCTTTTTATGAGTCATCCATCCTCTGAGGCAGGGCTGTCCTGTTGGAATAAAAGCCTGGAGCCACACTGACCCTTGATAAGTTTGACACCCCTGTTTTGGAGAACCTTGTGCCTGTCCTAAGTGATTGATCATTCTCTCATGCACGTACAGCCTTTAAAGTAAGGTTTCCCAAGAATAGATGGAAGGGAAGGGTCTTTTGGGACTTGATTTCGAAGTGCGAAGACTGTTTATTCATTAGAAACGATTTGTCTAGTGAGAAACAGACTATTCCTCACAGTGAGAGGATATAGACTCTCTCAGGAACATAGAGAGGGCACAACCTTCACACCAAGAACATTTGCCCCACTGAGGATTCATCACCGTCCCTACTGCTGTTTCATGGCAGACAAACAATTCCCCCCATGGGAAAGGGTTGGTGACAAATAACCTGTTCTCTCAGAGTCCGGCAGGTGACTCTTATCACCCAAACGCTTTCTGTGCTCAAAGAAATACACATATTCCAATTGTTAAATTCCCGAAAGGAAGGATGTGGGCACTGGCAAGGCCTAGCATTTGGGGATAAATAAAAGAAAAGGAATTCTACAACAGGTCTGGCTCCTTTCAGATCTATTAAGTCATCTGGAAAGACTTGTTCACAGCAATATTTTTCTTGATTTTCTGATCCCCTATCAGAGCCGAGCTTGAACTGTGGTGTCGAGTCAATTGAAGATCCTAAAAAAAATAATAAAATCTTGCTGCCAGGAGATAGTGGAGGAATATCCCGAGGCTATTCTTTAGATCGCCTGAATCATAATGCTAAGATTTCACCCGCCAGTCAGTTTCTTGGCTGGGAGAGAGGGGTAAACCCCAGTAAATTATTCAGCAGGCAAAAACTAAAAACGTGTACTATGAATAATTCTCTGCCGTAGAGCAGGAGGCAGAGGCAGAGGCCGCGTGAGCAAAATAAAGAGAGACTTTGGCATTTAGGCCAAGCAATGCTGTTGATCTCCGAGACAGATTATCGGTGTAATGGATTACTTTCACCTTGAAATGACTGAGGCTCCTGAACCCTACCAAGTGTGTTGATGAGGAAATTATGCATTTTCAAATTGCCTTTCTGTCACAGCAGTCAGCAAATCAGGGCTTCCCTGCATACTATATATGCCCTTCTTAATGCATCTGCATTGCTTGTACTATAAATAAGATCCCAAAAACAAACTGCTGGTTAAGTTAGCCTGGAGCACCACGGTGCCCAGTGCAAGTTGTCCAGGGAACATGGACTTTCTCTGTTCATCGAAGCCCATTATGAACAGAAATATGCATGAATATATTCAGGTAGGTGCACTGATTGGGTTATTTGCATTGCTTATTAGCACAAAGTGAGACCTCGGACTGTCTGTCCCTGAAAGCAGATGCGGTGTGCTGAACGGAGCGAGGCGAACGGAATTAGCCAATTAGCTTTGTGCCCACGAAGAGACATGATGGCTTCAGTTTTTAAAAAATGATGACAACCAACCATTGAAAGTACAGCGCCTTCATTATCTAGACTTCAGAGTAAGTGGATCCCCCAACCGTTTGGTCCATAAATCCTCCTGCAGTATTTATTAGCATG
Source organism: Bryconaethiops microstoma (assembly GCA_037577275.1). Classification (NCBI taxonomy): domain Eukaryota; kingdom Metazoa; phylum Chordata; class Actinopteri; order Characiformes; family Alestidae; genus Bryconaethiops; species Bryconaethiops microstoma. The sequence continues at coordinate 6,717 of JBBJLS010040494.1, forward strand.
GCAAGCATGGGCACTTTATTAGATGCAACTTTAACTGCCACTCACTTGACGCTTTATGAGCTCAGTGGAGGTGTACAGGCACAGGCTGTGTCCTGCATAATCCATTAGCTGGCCTCTTCCCCCATTCATCATTTGTCAGTTTCTGACCACAGGACTGCTGTTGACAGGATATTATTTGAGTGTTGGACTTTTTATACCCCTGCTATTTTGAAAATGGTCCACTTCTATATATCCAGCCAGCTCTGTGGTCAGGAACTGACCATTAATCCTTAAAACAAGTGTGTAATGGGTCCGTGCCAGGAAGCGCAAAAAATGGTAAATTGTCATCGTACAGCAAAACAGCTCCTTATATGGAAGTTCCCCCGTTTTGTGTCGGTGCTCGAGGTGCCAGACGTCATGCTGAGGTTTGTTTGGTGTTCCTGTGTCACACAGAGTCAAAGTTACTGTCATTTTAAAAACATGTAATAATAATAAAAACAAATACTGGGGTTTTAAAAACGGCGTCACGCGCAAATGAACGTAAAGAGCAAATATGAAGAAATTTATTTTATTTTAGGACAAACTTTCAGGATAGTCTCCGCCCACAAGTGGGAGGGGAAAACCAGCAGAGGGAGGGGCTCCAGAGAGCGGTCGAGCGGCGGCGCGCCGAGAGAAAGAGCAGCAAACAGCGAACGTGTAGGAGAACCAACACCGGTTCTAGACTGTTTTACACTGGTTATATTTACTGAAATCAGAGTTTATTGATACACTCTGAGTTCTGAGGATAAACACCGGTTCTAGACTGTTTTACACTGTTTATATTTACTGAAATCAGTGTTTACTGATACACTCTGAGTTCTGTGGGTTAAATCCTGTTGTGCGTTGGACCCGCTGTGGATCAGACTTGTTCTAGCACGTCCCACAGATACTTGATGGGATTGAGATCCAGGGAATTAGGAGTCAAGGGCATTTCTTGAACTCTTCATCATGTTCCTCAGTCCTTTCATGAACAGTGTGTCCAGTGTGGCGGGGTGCATGATCCCGCTGAAAGAGGGTACTGCAATCAGGGAATATAGCTGCTGTGGAGGTGTGTGTCTGGTCCATAGTAATGTTTTGATTGGTGACTTGTGTGAAATTGATTTCCAAATCACCTGCGACCCAGGGTTTCCCAGCAGAACACCATGCCCAGAGCGTCAAGCACGCTACACCAGCTTGTCTTTTCCACACTGCATCTTTGTGCCGTCATTTCCTCAGGAAACAAACCCACATGTACCCATCCTGCCACGTGATGCAAAAGAAAATGTGTCTATTCGGGCCTAATGACCTTCTATTGAACTAATGTCCAGTTTCGAGGCTGGCCTGCCCAGTGTAAGTGTGGGCAAAACCACAGGTTGGCCACTTATCCATTTATTTCAACTGGAAAGTTGTTGAGTGAACAACTACAAATGAAAATGTGTGAAATAAATCCGGTTTCCATTCTAAGATGAGAGAATCTGTAACAGTGCAGGTCCGACTCCTATTAACTGGTTGTTGGTGCTGCTTTAAATGCACTCGTTACTGTTCCAGCACTTAATAGCTCACTCATCTGGCGAGCCACATTATAATTATAGTGGGTCGCTTTTTGTTGGCGATGAATAATAAAGATGACATTTTCTGGCTAATAAAGTTTATTCATTAGCAAAGAATATTTAGTGTTTTTTAGTAAATATTAACATGTGGAAAATCTCAACATGTGCAATAACTTTGGTCTCCATACTTATTCATTGTTAATTCAGGTTTAGTGATGATATATGCATGTTAATGAACACTTTTCAGCTGTACTTCCCATAGCCTGATGTTGTTAGCCTAGACATAATGGACAATTTACACACTTGTAACTCTCCTGTTTGGTCCATCCGTCTCGTGTCAAGGGTCAAACCATATCGACACCCCTCTCACCCAGCCTTGGTGGTCAGGTTAAAGACCACCCAGCCTAATCCTAATCCACAGCATCAGGGCTTGTTTAAAGTCTCCCACCGGGAGGTGATAAGGCACTGGAGAACCTGCTGCGCTATCATAAATCTCTGGGTCTGAGCGAGTCATCACTGATGCTAAAAATAAACCTCAATCTGGGATTTGAGGCGTCCTTAATGTCCTGCCTCAAAACAACAAGACAGTTTGTGCCTGTGGCTCGTTTATTATCTGCACTCATCTCCACAGATGTCAAGTAAATAGAGACGGTTGTGACACGCGTACTGAAGCTTTACAGCTCTCGCTTTTCGCCCCAATAAAGCCTCTGTTTGCTCTGATAATTCCCTGCGAGAGGATAGATGGGGCAGAAATAGCACTCGCGATCTCACATAATGCTCACAATCGATCTCTCTCAGGATCCTTGCCTGCCCGTAGACATGAATTATTTATCATGGCCTTTAGGGGATGTCGAGGCAGAATGCATCCTATAGTTTACGAAAACGTAGATCATCAGTGTAGTAAAAATGGCTCAGTATGGATCAGTGTTGGCAGTCATTTTCTGTATTTAAGATTTAGTGCACTGCATGTCCAAAAGTATCCAGACACCTCTTCTAATTAGTGAGTTCAGTTGCTTTTTGGCGCACCCATATCTGTCAAAGGGGTTCATTTGTGCATACAGCTTGTAATCCTCTCTATAGAAAAGCTTTGCTAATAGAATGGGAAGCTCTGCAGCAGCCACATATTCTGATGTTCCAGTGTATCTCAGTCCGGTAACGGAGTTTCTGACTCGATTCTCTCCACAGTTTATGGCCAGTCGTCCCAGAACCGCGTCCACGGAGTCGAACCGGCGGAGAGTTTTTCTGTCAGAGCCGCTTTTGTTATTGTGGTCTTTTATTATTTATAGTCTTGTTAGAGTTTTCTCATTTTTTCTCTGCGTTCTTTATCCTTGAGATGAAAACGTAACCCAGATGACATGTTAGTGATTCATTGTTGTTTTTTGTGCGGACAGTAATTAAACAGTGGCCTCTCTGCATGTTGTCATGACATTTTGACTAATCAGAAAGCAGTGATGCAGTCAGGTCGGCTGCGGTCCGCTTTCAGCCCTGCCGTCGAGCAGCTCGGGTTCAGCTCGAGTTCCGGTCAGTTTATTTGTAAGGGAAAAACGTTTGTTCGCGGTATGGCGCGGTTCCTTTTGCCAGTTGAAAAGCGAATTTGGGCGTTCAGTAGATTTACTGAACAAACCTGTAGTAAGTAAAACACTGTTCTCTATTTTAGCTCACAGTTTAAAGGCCGAAAACTGAATTTTTTTCTCACTTTTCTGAACAAATAGGAGCCTGATATATTAAGCAAACACTGTTAATGCAGTCCATACAGTCCATTCACTCCATGCCGTCCATACAGTCTGTATAGTCCATATACTCCGTACTCTCCATACATTCCATACAGTCTGTACAGTCCATATACTCCGTACTCTCCATACACTCCTCACAGTCCATACAGCCTGTATAGTCCATATACCCAGTACTCTCCATACACTCCTCACAGTCCATACAGCCTGTATAGTCCATATACTCCATACTCTCCATACACTCCTCACAGTCCATACAGTCCATTAAGTCTATACAGTCCATACAGTTCACATGGAACATAGACTCCAAAATACAGGCAGTTTCCCATGAACTGATTTTGTGTAATAAAAACTAACACATTTAGACACATCAGTCTGCAGCGTTTTGTCCCTGTGTGTCTGAACTGCTTTTTAAATGAGAAACAAAACAGGGCAGCAAATTTGGATAGACATCATTTACATATATATCTGTCTTAAAGGCACATTAACAAAAATAACCCGTTTAATTGTACGGGATGAAAAAAGGTTGGATAAAAAAGGTCATGCAGAATTGAACTGTGGCTATTTTTGGTATGTAAAACCACACATATGTCATAAGTGGACCTCAGGAGTAAAATGCAGTAAAATGCAGTAAAATGCAGTAAAAGTGTGCTCTGTGGGCCTTTTGAAGCGAAGGTGTTGAAGCTGTCCTGCTGTGACGCCGCGGACTCGGCCGTGGCTGATTAGCTGATAAGTTGAATCAGGTGTGTTAAATTAGATAAAGCGCTGTTAGGCACTAAATAAAGGCGGATATTTGGGCTGATGTATTGCTCTTCTACAGTCATGGGTGATTTTAGTGTTCTGCATGTTAAACGGGTCAAATAAGACAAACACTAAACGCTGCTCACTAGATCAAGCGAGCAGATTTTCCTGCAGCTCTTTCAACTGGGATTTTATCGCTCGTCTGAAGCCTGTGATATCTAAGTAATGCTCTGTGTGTGTGTGTGTGTGTGATGGTTTCAGATCCAGATTTTAAATTGCACGTGGGCGGACTGCTAAATCCTATTCCAGGTACGTTTCTCCGTCCTGTCGATGTGGTTCAATTCTGTTTGAAGAGTCTTTTGTTGTGTGATTTTGGCCGCCTGCTATCTTTCTCTGGCGCTCCTTCACGCCTCCCTCTGTCCGCCTCTATCCCTCTCTCCCATCATTGTGTTTCTGTGATTTTGTCAGTGAGAACGTCTTACTGTTTTACCACCTTCAGTTTCTTCACCCTTTCTCTTCATCGCACACAAATCTTCAAACTCCATTTGCACTCGATTCTGTCCCAGCTCTTCTCGTGTCGCTGTAATTCTCCCTCTGCCTCCTTCATCTCTCGGCACGGATTTTCAGCCTGTGTGTGTGTGTGTGTGTGTGTGTGTGTGTGTCTCTCTTTGTTTTTGCACATTTTTTGAAAACCCACAGAATGAACAGAATTGTATTTGCTCTAAATATATCTATACATACATAAGGGGCATCTTTTTCAAAAATATAGATACATACATACATACACATATATATAGTATATATATAGGACATCTTATTATTACTTACACATATATTAATACATACAATAGAATACATATAGAGTACATATAGAGCATATTTTTTGTATCTTATAGGTACATGTGTGTGTGTGTGTGTGTGTGTGTATGTATGTATGTAGAGAATGTAGAATACATATGGGATATTTTATTATTACTTAATTCTACACACATAGATTATTACATTGCATTATCATGTGCAGTTTTCTTATCGGGTGCTGAATCATTTCATTGTTTGCATTATTATCTTATATTAAGCAACTTCCTACGGGATCAATTAAGTTTTCTAATTCTGCTTCTGATTATTATGAAATTTCACTACTTATGTCTATATTACTGATGCACTACTGATCTCTATTACAGCAGTAACAGTATTTGTGTTACTAGTAATTCACATATCTGTAAGTTATTTATCTATAATATTTATATCCAGTTTTTGTGTATATAGTCTAGTGCATTTCATGTTGCGTATTCCTGCAGAGGTTATATTGGATTTATTTAGTCTTTATATTTTATATTGTTCTTGTCTCTGTGTGTCTGTTCAGTCGTAACCTAATCATTTTCCTCCAGGATCAATAAAGTTTTCAGCTTCTGATTTAAATGTTTATATATATATATATATATATAATACGGGACATTGCTGAAACAGAGCAGTAAATGGATATGGAATATATAAGTACCTGTAGATAGTATATATTCCATCCTTATATAGTTGGAAGAAATTGACCTTAAAGTCTCTTTTTTTCTTTTCTCCGTTTGTCCTCTCCGGTTCCTCAGACTGCCAGTTCGAGGTCAGTGGCTCTGATGGCTTTGTGCGCTCCAGGCAGGTGGACGAGGAGGAGAAGGTCAAAGTTGGAGAAGCTCTGGACTGCATCTGGACTATCCGAGCACCTCCTCAGTCCAAGGTCACCTTCTCCACATCCACCTCACACCGGTTCCTCCACTCCTTTGGCTCTTTTCTGCTTAGACACATTCCCTGCTGCACGAAACCTGGCCTTGATTAGCCCCCAGGGGAGCAGCAGACCCCCCTGACCCCTCTGAGGAATCTTCTGAAGGGGAGCCTAAATTAGCAGCCGTAGCAGGTATTAGGCCAATGATGCAGAAATAGCTGAAGAGCAGAATCAGCACTAGCAGGAATAAGACTGGAGGGGTGTTGGAGGGTGGGAGGGAGGTTATGTAAGATGGTCTGGGGATTACACGCACACACACACACACACACACACACACACACACACACACACACACAATCAGTGAGACGAGAGCACTCAGCATGCTTCAAAAACACATCAGAAAAACATTCCCAAAGAGACGACGTGTAGTGGCATGGCGAGACGGAGTCTGTGATATCGCTCCTTCTTTCCTCCGCTGGTCGGATCTGTGTTATGAAATATGCAGAGTTTATTCTCTCGAGGCTTCTCCAGGTGTCTTCAGCCTAAAGCACCCCTGATTATGCGTTTCTTAGAGTTCAGCGCAGCCTGCGTCAGAGACGACCTCGAAGCAGCTCCTGCTTCTCCGGCAGTAAATCATGCCGAGAAAATTTCCGAGCTCATGTCGTTTGAAGCGCGAGAATCATCTGCATTGCCGCTCGTCTCAAGGTGCTATTTTGGTGTCTGCAGATTTACCTGCGCTTCCTGGAGTACCAGATGGAGAACTCGAACGAGTGCAAAAGGAACTTCGTCGCCGTTTACGACGGCAGCAGCGCCATTGAGAACCTGAAGGCCAAGTTCTGCAGCACCGTGGCCAACGACGTCATGCTGGACACCGGGGTGGGCGTGGTCCGCATGTGGGCAGACGAGACCAGCAGACTCAGTCGCTTCCGCATGCTTTTCACCTCGTTTGTGGATCGTGAGTATCCGAAACATTAGTTATATTTGGGTGGTGCAGCCAGAGATGAATCCAGTATTCCTGGAGCCTCAAGCAAAACCGTGTCTGGGGGTCCTGATCAAAGGACCTGCATGTGTCCCTTGTGGCAGACATCTGGTTTCATTCACCTCCACTGTCAACAGCTCTGAGTTTTTTCTAGAACTACCTAAACCTGCTCTGAACTCCTCTGTTTACTATTTAATCCAAGTAGGAAATTAGAAGCTACTGCATAATTAAAGAAATAAATTCACAAATAATATGTCCGCCACCAGTACACTGTAGTTTCTGCCCTCATGTGGCTCCTTTTTGGTTTCATTAATGCGTCATAAACATTTTAAAGTGCAGTTTTCTCTGGTTCATACACCACCACCTCCACACACACACACACACACACACACACACACACACTATACACACTAACACACACACACACACACACACACACACACACACACACTCACTCACACACACACTAACACACACACACACACACCAACACACACACACCCACACACACACACACTATACACACTAAAACAC
>JBBJLS010040525.1:0-13953 GCA_037577275.1 Bryconaethiops microstoma
GATCAGGGTCATTTGGGTATTTTCTGTTGTCATTATGATGTAAACAAGGCAAACACAATTGTTTGATAATAAATGGCATCACCCAACCACTAACCACGAGTGAATGAAAGGTTATTGTGTAATCATTCATATTCTCTGAAAAATGGCCAAAACATCACACATTCTGCCAGGGTATGTAAACTTTTGAGCACAACTGTATGTGTGTTGGGCTACTGTGACTTTGCTTTGTGGGGATTACTCGTGTTTTTGGACCTGCTTGTATTTGGACTTCGCCTTTTGGATTATCCTGTGGATTAACTGTGTGGTACAAACTTTGCCTGTTTGAATTACGAGCCTTGCTTTTCCCTGTGCCCGTTCTGTTTGCTAGTTGGCTTGTACGTGTACTGAGACTGCCTGTTTACTGTTTACTCTCTTGGACTCAGCGGGAAGTGTTCAGTAGTTGATATGCACCGTACACCTAGAAGAAAAATAGTTCAACCACGATTCTTATTTCCAGCCAGGCTGGCATTTTGTAGTACTGCATTGGTAAAGTCCAAACTTTAGCAAGAGAAAATGCTTTATTTCGAGGTGACATTCAATGTGATTGTGTGCTTAGGAACAACTTTAATGGCTCACCCAAATGCAGGTAAGAAAATTTGACTGCAAAAGTTCTTTTTTTCATTGGCAGTAACAGAAGAGTCCAACTAATACTGCTAATAGTTGCCCTTTTGCGTTTGAGGTGTTGAAGCAATTTTCTAGTCTTGTTAAATTATTTAAAGTTTACAGTTATTGCCTGACCTCTCTTAATAAACACTGGTGCCAACAAGAATATTTATCACCAATACTTAGCTTTGTCTATAGCATTTCAATAGAAAAAAATAATACATGCAGAGCAGTGTTTCGTGCATACCCTCCTGTGCGGCCACACGATGGAACTCCTGGTGCAGGAGACGTTACATTGCTGCCTCCACGGTGAGACGTGTAGGAAAGTCCAGAATAACCACCTGTATTAATTTAAAAAGAATATCAAATACACCATATTTAACCTACAAGCTGAATAAATGCATTGCACTAAGTAATCTTAATTAGTAGCACATATCTGAGCTCTTTAAAGATACCTGTCCACCCCACAGTCAGTCAGACTCCAATAGCTACCATGGGCAAGACCACATTGTGTCTCTCACAGTGGGAATGCACCTACAATGTGAATTTCAGACCCCTCCATGATTTCTAAGTGGGAGAACTTACAAAATCGCAGGGTGTTCAAACACTTATGTTCCTCAGTGTACCTCGCGGATGGAGAGCAGATGAGCAGAAAATTTTGAACACAAATACACTTATTGAACAACTTCCAATTATTTTGTTTTTTTATGTATGGAGTGTGTATGTTTGTAAGTTGAGTTCTGTATTTGAATGGATGTGTGTTAATGACTGTAATGTATTTGATGTGTTCAAGGATTGAACAATGAGGGGAATGTGTGGTGATGCTGAAGCACAGCAGGTAGCTCTGCCAAAACCTCCAAGTCGCACAATGAGTAGCTATAAAGAGAAGCAGAATAGATTTATATCGCAGAATGCAATTGACGTAACTTAAGAGCAAAAACTGTTTTAGCAAGAAACCCAAGCTGAATTAAATAGCCTACATTTTAGTTTTACATAGCCTGTTCAACTTTTTTCAGACAACACAAAAGCCAAGACTGTTAACTGCCAGTTTTATTTACAGTACCCTGAATTTTTCTTGTCGATGTTTACATAAAGAAAAACAAGGCCATGTTTTTAGCAAGCCACGTTGCAGCAAGCCTGAACTCAAATTACCACCACACTATCCACACTGACACATCAAATTAACACCTAGGCAAATTAAAAACATAGTGATGTCAACCACATCATGACTTCAGTACCCTCATGACACACCCAGCTATTAATTACTGACTTAGTTACCTGACCAATGTATTAATGCTACCGCAATAAAATAGTTTTTAACAAAATGTGCCCAGGTTAGAAGTTTGTATGTTGGTGTGTAGATGTATACTACAATGTATATTACACCTAAAATATGGGATTTATCCAAACATACACTGCTAACATATTAGGCTATTATATATTATCAAATGAGACTAAAAGACCAGCAAAGCAGTGACAATCTCGAAGTTAGTGTCAACCACATCATGACTTCAATACCCTCCCAGCCATTAATTACTGACTGTTATCCGTCTAATGTAATGCTTAATTTATTCATTCATTAACCAATACATTTGTTCAAAACAGCATACCTTCAAGAAAACTTAAGTACACACATGCAAATCAATAAGGATTTTAAAAATAACTTGTGTTTTTCTTGTCCCACAATATTATTCAATACAATGTGCTTCATACATTTTATATGTATAGCACAAATGATTAGCAAACTGCAGTTAAATGGGTTAAATAAAAACGCAGATGTTTTATTATATGAAAAAAAAAAATCATTCCTATTGGTCAGTTATCTTTATCCAATCATGTGAGGAGTGGTTGCCATGGTGATATGTTCACGTTGTAAGTAGGGGTGTAACGATATGCCCAGGTCACGATACGGTACGTATCTCGATAATGGGTTCACGATACAATATGTATCACGATATTTTGAAAATTTTTAAATGAAACTAAAATTCAAATAACAGATTTATTTCAAAAACATTAACAAATTTCAATAACTTTTTGTTGTACATACAATACACATTTCAAGGTTTAATAAAAAAAAAACTTCTGTTCAAAATAACGTCACTGAAAAAATTGTTAAATTTAACATGAACTTAAAATTAAAGATACCTCAGACAGAACTTAAAGCAGTAAAAAAAAATTTAAATGGTGTTCTGTTCAACATAAACACTAGTGTTTGGTTAGGTTACTTACAGGGGTTTTTTTTTTTTTTTTTGCAAAAAAAAAAAACCGCATATCTGTATTTGCAGGCAAAAGCTGGGAACTTTGAGCACTCACAATATCCCCTCCCGTGGAAAAAACATGTTCACTGGGAGCAGTGCTGGAACTGTTAGGTAAGCCTTGGAAAGTGGAAAGAGGAAAGAAGTGGGTGCATTTGAGCATTTCAGTGGACAGCTAGTGAGGGGAATAGAAGTGTCCTTTTTGTACATGTCAGTCTCTACTTCTATCTTGCGTTTGGCCTGACTGATTGTTGATTTAGCAAAAGTTGCACCAAGGAGATCTTCCAGTGCTGTCTTTTTGCAAGGTGGTGGCTGTTCTTGCTCAGCTCTGTGTTCTCTCTTTTCTCTGCTGCATCAATGGGATCTTCTTCACTGGCACTTCCCTCTTTCTGTTTGCTCCACAGTGCCAGCCTTAAAAAAAATAAAAATATTTAAAACAAACTAAGGACTAGGGAGGCTTAGTAAAATTGCAGTTACACACACACATCACAAAGTACATTAACATGCAAATACAAATATACAGATTCTCAAATAATGCAGAATCTCAAATAATGATGTTCAGGGAGTAGGTGAGGCAACGATCGAAATCTGGAGTCCAATGCAGTACTTTCTAGCAGATAATCCTGTATTTCTGTGTATCTGCCCAAGAGGTTCTGCAGGATGGCTGCTTTCATGTTAGCTATAATTGTAGTCTTTCTCATCCTGTGTCATGCTCTGCTCCATCATGGCTTTCAAGGGCACAATGAGTGACAGGGTGGCGCTCTTCATCAGAGAGGACAGTGCTGGCTTTTTTTTAGAGGTTTAAGTAGATTTACTATTTCTTCTGCATCAGTGATGTCATTGCTATCCAGAGTATCGAGTTGACGGGCATTTTTGCGTGCAGCTTGTTGCTTGCAATAGCGTTCCAGCGTATCCATGCAGCTGTTCCATCTTGTTGCAAGCATCTTTTGCTTTTCCGTGAGCACAGCTGTGTCTGTGGCACTGAGGTGAAAGAAAGCCGCGACTGACGCAAGGCACATTTAAACCTGCTTGCGACACAAGATTCAATGTGTGCGCGAAACTCTTGATATGCGATGACAACCCGGCTTCTCTCTCTGCCACCTCCATGTTGCGTGCGTTGTCAGTAACTGCAGTACTATATGGAACCCCATCAAACTCCCACTCTTGTACAGCCGTTTTAAAACTTCGGCTATGTTAGACCCAGTGTGCGAGTCTGACGCACGAAACTTTTCATTTCTCACGCTGTGGTAATAACATGCGCCTGAGGGGTGGACAAGCTTGCGAAGGCCACCCGTCAGTTGTAATGGCAACATTCTCTCTCTGCTTTTTTTGGACGGTCGACCACCTTTGCCTTAGCTTCACGATACTGGGCTGGAACTACCTCTTGGCTGAAGTGTGGGTGTGACGGAATATGGTACCTGGGCTCCAGTACCCTAACCAATTCACGAAATCCAACATTGTCGCCCACAGAAAATGGTCTGTCTTTTGCAATAAAAACTCCAATGCACCTGGTTATTTCTTGAGCTTTTGCACTTGACTGAGACCATGTTGCAGCAAAACTCTGTTGTATAGATGTTTGACCTTCGTTCACCCTTTTTGTCGCGGTAGTTTGCTGTTGATGCTGTTTTAAATGGCACATCATATTCGAAGTGTTTGACGCTGTTTATGGCAGCCTTGTTTTACAGTGTTTACAAACAGTTTGTGTTTTGTCTGTAATTCTTTTACCGTCGTCCTGTCGCGTGACTGGAAAAAGTAAAATGCTGCCAGACGATGGACTTATAAGAAGACGGGGCATCTTCAGTTTCACTTTCAGCCGAACTTATGTTGCCCTACTAATGTTCAAGCGATTTCTGCTACTGCAATGAACACACACGCGACACTGTTGCAGAGTAGGTCACGTCGGCAGCTCAACCAATAGGATTAACCCTCTAAGTGCCAAAGTTGCAAAATTTGCGACAAGACGTCATCATAATAAAATAGACTATTTACAAATATTATGCAATATAGCATTTGTATTCCCTAGTACTTCGATTCAAGACCAAAAATACGTAAGTTCCTGTTCAAAGTTTCGAGTAAACAGCAGTGGAACCGAGTCTTGATTAGGGAGCAGCCAAAGAGTGCAGTTCAGTTCATGGCGTGCGAGAAAGTGTGTGAGAATTGAGAAAAATGCCAAATGGCTAATAAAAATTTGTTTCGTGATGTCTTGCGAATGTTATTCGTCGATTCTGAAGGGGAATATTTGCCTTTTGGAAATGACGGTCAGTCGTCTAACTCTCGCGCGTCTCCCGTACAGCTGTGCAGTGCTGCCACTATGCAAGCCGAGTGTTCACAAAGCACAAACAAGTGTTTATTTTGACACTCTGCCCAATGGGAATGTGTGTGGCAGTGGTGACCGTGGTCGTAGTGTCTGTAGAGAGGTGTTGGTCGAGATAGAGGCAGCACGATTGGGAGAACTAGGGCTGGAAGTAGCTGTAGCACTAGCTCTCTCCATCCAGTGCTCCAAAGAGGTGGGAGTCTCTGCGCCACACCCGGCCGTGGTGTGTGAGAGACCTGGGAGACGTAGGAGAGGCAGCAGGGGAGATCTGGATCGGAATATGGCTGGAAATAGCGATGATAATGGTAGCTGGGTTTATTTGAGAAAAGAGGAAGTGTATCAGGACTGGATCAAACGCTTTGACTGGATCAAATACATATCGTAATTGGATCAAATACATATCGTAACATTTTAGCATCGCAAAATATTGTACTGCGATATGTAGTTACACCCCTGTAAGGTGTTAAGACCTTCATTTAGACAGTGCCATTTATTTGCTTGGCTTTGACGCTTGACCTCCAGGTACAGGAAAATCGAGCATTTTAACATTAAAATAATACTTACTTTCCTGTGTGTCCTATTAAAAAGTCTATGTGGAGAGTGCTACAGTCTAAACCATTGTTACACAAGCTAAACTATTACAAACAACACTAAACTATCAAACAAAATTTGGCTTATGTGTTAATTGCTGTTACCAGCATGGCTAGGATCAAACTACATTGTATACTAATGTAAAAAAAATCGATTCTCGGGTACTAATCGATACTAAAATTTAGGGCGGGGGGAAAAAAGCTTTGTCCACATTTAAATGTGCTGCCAAGTTCTGAGTCAGCTCAAATGTAGCATTTTGCACCGTAGTTTGGCCGGGGAAAAACTTAGTGTCATGAAATTTTACAGGGACCCTCAGCTCCCCGAGACCTATCGAACGAGGCTGGTCGCGAAGCTCTTCTCCACAGAGAACCAGCGTGACGGTGCTGTGAGCACACTTTAAACTATTTATTAAAAAGCTCCTATGTTTATTTTTCTCCCCCTGTAGTATCGATAATGGTATCGAGTATCGAGCACCATCCTTAGTATCAGTATCGAGTTTGAAATTTCAGTATCGTGACAAGCCTATTGTATACCACAGCAACCACCAAACAACCTCTTGCACCATAGAAACTACCCTTGATACCCAACCAACCACCTAGCAGCTCCCTCTACTTCACTATAGCAACCACCTAGAAACTACTTAACCTCCTACACCAAAGCAACCACATTGTATACCATAATAAACAACTAGTATCTCCTTAGCAACTAACTCATACACCATAGCAACTGACAAACTGCTCAGCAATCACCTTGTACACTACAGCAAACACCTGGCAACCCCCTCACTACTACCTGGTATGCCATAGCAGCCATCTAGAAACTCCTTAGCAACCACCTCCTACAAATAGCAACTGCCTAGAAATTACTTAGCAACAACTTCCTTAACAATATCAACCACCTTTTATACCTTAGCAACCACCCAGAAACTCCATATCAACCTTCTCATACACCACAGCAACTGCCTAGAAACTACATAGCAACCACCTCCTCTACATAACAACTGCCTAAAAACTACTTAGCAACTAGCTCTGACACCAAGGCAACCACCGACAAAAGTCCCTAGCAACTGCCTCCTACACCATAGCAACCACCCAGAAACTCCATAGTAACCACCAACTACACCATTGCAACTCCCTGGAAGCTACTTAGCTTCCACCTCATATACCACAGAAACAAACCTAGCAACACTCTAGCAACCACCTTATATGCCAAAGCAACTGTCTAGAAACTACTTAGCAACCAACTCTGACACCAGAGCAACCACCTTTTAAACTCTGGCAACCACCAACAAAGTCCCTAACAACTGCCCCTACACCATAGCAAGCCCCTATTAACACCATATTAACATGGGATGAGCATAAGACAAGGAAAAGACGAGTGCTGTTCATAACCGACTGCATTTGTGTCTTTGAGGTATCACAAGTTTGGTGGGTTTCGGACAAAGTGTGTCTGAGCAGGTTGATCTGAAAGTTGAGCTCTGTTCAATCTCTATGGCATTTCAGGCATCTTTGTTAGTGAGTAGCTTGGCCATGGTAACTCAAAACGCCAACAAAAGTAATACCACACCTCATGCTGCTAAGACGTTGAGATATATAGGTTGCCTTGGTACGGGCCACGGTTCGAGCCGCAGTAAGTGACTGTTGCGTGTAGCGTCGTCTTGGCGTCAATGGCCGAAATTCCAATGAACGCAAAGAAAATGCTGCTATTGTGTGTACGTTCAGTTGACGTTCTGGAGGACCGAATATGTCCCATGAATCTATAAAAGTATTCATTCATTTTCAGTGTAAACTGTACAGTACAAATACGGGTTTACCTTTACATTTTCTTTAAGGTTAATGTATTAAGCTTTAATTTCATTTTAAACTCTTTTTACAGAGTTTAAAAGCTTCATTTTAAAGTCTTTTGTGAGAATATTTGGGAGTATATTTAGGTTTAACACTAATTAAAAAGGCTTTTAAAGTTACAAGTATGTTTTATAAGTTGCACAGAAATTTGTTTTGAATGGGTAATTTAATAAATTAAAACACTGGATTAAAAGTCCATCTTGTAAGAGTATACAGATGCATAAGCCCATATATGGTCTTATATGTAGGCCAAAATAAGTTTATATGTAGTGTCTATATAGCTGCTTATTTCTTTCGTTTTCTCTTAGCTGTGTGGAAAAGAAGATGCACTCCAGTGTTCATGGTCTGAAGCCTGAAATTAAAACAAAAGGTTTTTGGATCTTCAAGGAAGCTATATCTCCTGAGTTATCTGGTAAACCAGTTGTGAGAAAGCAGCTTTGGTGCAATGCAATATATTAAATGAAGGTGCCAGAAGGAACTATTGCTTCAAATTGAGTGATTTCTAGTATGCTATGAAGTGACCAGTGAGAAGCCAAAGATCAAGAAGAATACCCTTTAGGTTAAAGTACAAGAAGATAACTTGTGATGTAGCTTGTGAATAAGTAATTTGTCTTGTCCTGCTTCCACAGGTGGGTGACATTGTGAAAGTGACACGGATGAACATTTGTGGTCAGTGGGAAGGTGAAGTAAATGGCAGGAGAGGCTTGTTCCCCTTCACCCATGTGAAAATATCGGATTCCCAAAACCCAGACAAGTGTGAATGACCTGGGTTCTGTCAACACTCCCTCAAGCTGCTGGCTGGCCCACATCGCACTTACCTGTTTAAGGCTCTGCCACAGAGGCTCTTCAGCAAACCATTTGCATGACTTTTGACTGTTCACAGGTGATTCTACCATAAATGTCCTATTATTTCCATGCTGTCTATGTGCCCAGGTGAGATGTGAGTGCTGTGGCTCATTATGTGATGCCTAGCCTTGCTTTTGCTGGCCCTTTATCTGAGTGGTTCAACATACAGTTCCTTCCCCCCTCCACTGTAAAAGCCTAACAATTTTGAGACTGATTGGTCCCTGTCACACAGAGTAGCATATTTGTGAACAGCGCTGATTGGAATGAGGTTTCGATCTTGCAGTTACAGGTTCCTAAACATGTATTCATCATTCATCTATCATTCACTAGCAGTCTAGTGGTCCTTTGTTCACTGGCAAGTAGAGTATGTAAAATGATTCTACAGTTGTAGTCTTTTTGTTTGTGACATAACACAAGATCTATAAATATCAGGTGTAGTGTAACGTAGTGGTGGCAGCTTGAAGGCTTTAACTTTAGAATGGTGAAGAGCTTAGCTGAGAGGCTGCTTGAGTCTAGTCACAATAGCTTGGTGACCGAAGAGTAAGTGTTATATTAAGATCAAATCCTTCATTTAATCTTTCATGCAATCATGAGGTAATATATGTACCCTTTGAAGATTGGATTTGATGTGTGATGAACATTGCTTTCTGCCCTGCTTTATTCCCACTGTCTGAAGAATTTAGTATCACCTAGTTTATCATCTGATATTGCACATCAGAAGTTTTGTTAAGATGGTCAATAAACATTACGTATTTTTGATTTAGTATAACCATAGCATTCAGTCCTGGGTTTTGTTCGTTGTCAGCAAGCTGTTGAATCAAGCAATTACTGTGTGTTCAAAATAAACTGTTGTAAAACCATTAACTGAAGGTGATTTTCTAAAAAGCGTTAAAATGCCTGCTGGTGGCTGCTATGTGAGACTTCCTGGCCAAGAAGTTTCTTCCCTCTTAGATCGAATGCTGCTTTGTCATGTTTTCATAAGGTTTCATTTGTTGAAATGCCATTATTATTGTTACTGTGGTATTGTTTCATATTAACTATCTACATGATCTTTTTGCTATTTCCCATGTTTAACACTGATGCTGTTGTGCATGTACAGAGTAAATAAAATTTACGTTTACATCTAAATTGCCTGTGGCCCCTTCTTACATATGTGGATCATAAATAGAGATCCATTGTCTATGAAAGCCACATTTTGATTGTGCAAAGCTATTCTTGTTAATTTATTGATCTTCATAAAATGTGAAGTTTCAGATCTGGAACAATGGGACAGATATTCAATCTCTAAAATTTTATTAACACCACTTGTGTGCCCTGGAGAAAATAGGGTCTTAATGGAGTTGCTGGGAACAGAAACCTATGCTCTGATGACCTTGGGAAACTTCTCAAGGAGAGAGTTTGCTTCTTTTTCATACATGTCCAAAAAGCTCTTAATCGGAATATGGGTAAAGAATCAGAAAACTTTTTTTTTTTATATATATATATATTCTGGTCTCTGTGTGTCTCTGCAGTCATTACTTTAGCAACTTCCTCCATGATCAATAAAGTCTAAATCAAATCTAAAAAAAAAAAAGCCCTCAAAATGAAAATACACTATGCTATATATAGAAATGTTGGGTATAAATACAACATATGTAACATGGTTGAGTGAAATCTACCGACATAAATGGCAGTTTGCCGTTAGCTAACAACGCGCTGGGATGTACACGGAGACTGAGCACATCTGTAAATAAAATGGTCTACATTTACAGCATTTAGAATACATGCTTATCCAGAGTGAAGTACATCATTGCTTAAGTAGTCTACATCTGTTCTTCATACCTGTAAAGCTATAATAAATCGACACCTAGTTACTGCCAGCTAAGTTACACCCCTTAACAAACCCTGTCAAAAGAAAAAAAAGTCAGAGGCTAATACACAAGTAAGGAAAAGCAGTTGAGAGGGTAAGTGCCCAAGGGTTTTTTTTTTTTTTTAAATATATGGAAAAAGATGTATGAGATCAACGAGAGGACTGGTTAGTCACCAAGGGCATACATCAGGTTCAGGACGATCAGCGTATGAAGCTCTGAGAGGGTGAGAAGTGACACGCTGCTTGATCAGTGCTGATAAGTAAGGAGTTGCAAGTCTTGGCCTTAAAAACAAGTGTTAAGGTTTTGAACTTAAAGCGAGCGGCCACAGGGAGCCAGAGAAGGTTCCGTAGTAGAGGCATGGTGTGTGAGAATTTAGGAACATTGAAGACTGACCTCTCAGCTGCATTCTGAATCAGCTGAAGTGTCTCGTTACCTTCAGTGGAAGTCCAGCCAGTAGAGAGTTGCAGTAGTCCAGTTTAGAGAGGACCAGAGACTGGACGAGTAACTGTGTGGCTTCAGTGGTGAGAAAGGGTCAGATTCTTCTGATATTGTACAGAAGGTATTTGCATGTCCTGGAGAGGTGGTCAACAAGAATGACAGTTCATCTAGCATTTCTTACCTTCTTTGAGGGGACAATAACAGTTCTCATGGCTCATGGCTTGGTGATGACTCCCTTTGATGAAAAGCAGCTCGGTTTTGCTGGGATTCAGCTTGAGGTGGTGGGCCGACATCCACGAGGAGATGTCAGCCAGACAGTCCAAGATGCAGGTTGAGACCTGATCACTGGAGGGAAAAGAGAATAAGTTGAGTGTCCTCTGCATAAAAGTGGTAGGAAAAGCCATATGATGCTATAACATTCCAAAGAGAACAAGTATATACAGAAAAGAGAAGCAGTCCAAGGTTCAAGCGGAACACCAGTGGACAATTGCTGGGCAGACTGGGAGCCATGCCATCCTACCTGGTACCTCCGGTCATCAAGGTAAGAAGCAAATCATTGCCAGGTTGTGCACGATATCCTAAGGCTGGAGAGAGTAGCCAGGAGGATCTCATGGTTAGTAGAAGGAGCTACTAATGTCAACAACCTTCTCATCGAAGAACACAGCGAAGTCTTCTGGTGAGAGAGCTGGAAAAACGGGGAGATGGACATTTTAAGAATTGACGAAAAGGTGGCAAAGAGCTTGCGAGGGTTGATGCTGATTCTTGAAACATGGTTTTGTAGAAGGAAGTAGATTAATTGAGCTGTGGAGAGATGAGGTGGTAATTGGTGGCTAATTCAACTGAAGATGGACAGATAAAGAAGAAGGAATAGAGGGGGAGAGAGAGGACAGATAATAGGATAGATTTCTGCAGGTAATCATAGGTGTTACACTTGGGTGATGAGACAAGGAGGTCTGAAGAGGAAATTTGAAAGAGATGGTCAGAGACATGTAGAGAAGTGGACAACATATTGAACATAGGAATTGATTTAGTTGATACCAAGTCAAGAGTGTTTGTGGGTCCGAGGAGAATCACTGAAAGACGATAGGATCATCGCAAGCTTAGAGGTCTGCAACTTGTCACCTGAAAGACTGAAGTCCCCGAGGAGGATGAGTGGAGAGTCATCATCAACAAACTGGACATCTTCCTGAGCTCATTTCCAGTTGAAGTTACCCAGAGGACCAGGTGGCTGATAAAGGACAATGATATTGAGCTTAGTTGGATGTTATAGTAACAGGCATAAAACGCCATATGCATGAGAGAAGCAAACCTGTACCCCCTCCTCTTCCTGTAGTGTGAGGAGAGCGAGAGAAGGACATGGCAGAGGAGAGAGCAGCCGGAGTAGCTGAGTTCTCTGTGTGATTCACGTCTCTGTGAGGGCCAGGAAGTGGAAAGAATGGAGAGACGCCAGTCCAGAGATAAAGTCAGCTTTCTTAATGAAAGACTGGCAAGTCCACAGACCACCATGAACCACTGTAGAAGGCTGTGGAGAGAAAAGCAGCTGAGAGATTTCTCCCATGCTGTTGCGGAATGTGTGAGGCATATTTTCTGTAGTGGTAACAAAAAGAATACATAAGAATAAAATAGAGAAGAGAAGGATACTTAGCTGAGTGAGGAAACTGAAAATATGAGGACCCCTTCCCTGAAAGTGCAACCGTGTATTTCTCCTTAAATACTTGTGGGTGAGTGTAAGCCACTTCCAATAATTACCTCTGGCCTCCCTAACATCAGGTGAGATTTATCTAGCTGATTGCAATGAAGCTAACCCTACCAGGGACAAAGGCAGCCAACAAACAAACAAACAGCACACCATAAAGAAAGTAGCAATCTATGACAAAGGAATACTTGTATTGCTTCCAAAAGAATAAAGACAAAATCTCCACAAAGTTTGATTAAGATATTTTATCTATGTGCTTAATTTTAACAAGAAAACTGAAAAATGACAAGGCCAAAATTATTAGCCCCCCTGACATTTAATGATCAATTGTGTGGCCTCTCTGTCTTATAACTGACAACAACCTCTCCTTGTAGTACTTAACTAGGTTGGCACTGTCTCTTAAAGTATACGAGCCCACTCTTCCATGGCAAATCGTTCCAGCTCATCCAGATTGTGTGGTTTTCGAGCATGGACATTGACCTTGGAAGGTTTTTGAGCATATGGGATTAAGATCTGGGCTCTGTGAGGGCCACTCCAGGACCCTGATTCTGAGGTCCTTCAAAAAGTCTTGGAGGTATGCTCTAGGTCATTGTCTTGCTGAAAGACCCAGCGGCAACCTAAAGCGAGATTTGTAGCAGTTTTCTTTCATTATTCAGAATGTCAACATACTGCTTTTTTCATGACCCCATTAACACGAATGGGGCAGACATTTTGATGTTGGAACCATGCCAATATTCTTTTTACTTCGGTTAAGCAAGTGCAGTCATACAATACAGTCGAATTCAAAGATACAGTGCAGGGGTCATTAAATGTTTTCAGGTATCTAGCTTACCAGATGAGGGACCTTTTTCAAATGACTGCCCCAGGATGGCGTTTTCTTCCCATTTTTTGAACCCCTTTTTGGGGACAG
The DNA here is from genome assembly GCA_037577275.1 of Bryconaethiops microstoma. Taxonomy (NCBI): domain Eukaryota; kingdom Metazoa; phylum Chordata; class Actinopteri; order Characiformes; family Alestidae; genus Bryconaethiops; species Bryconaethiops microstoma. The sequence goes on from JBBJLS010040525.1 coordinate 13,387, forward strand.
AAGTGGACAGAAGTGTGATACTCATTGGCAGACATAATTATTTCTCATTGTTAACTATACTTTTAGGGTGGTCTTCTTCATGAATCCTGATTCAGAAATGGGAGTATGTCTAACAGCACATTTGGACAATCACCCTGTTCCAACCCATATAGTGTCCTTATCCTGAGTTATCCATGCAACCATTGAGTTGAGCCGCCAGATAATTTTTTAAATAAGGTAAATCTAGACCTCCATGTTCTTTTGAGCATAGAATTCTCTTAAATTTAATTCTAGCCCTTTTATTTTGCCACATAAATTTAGACAATCATTTATTAATTGTTTTAAAAGTGGGAGCGGAAACCTCCAGTGGAACGGAAAGAACAACCTTGGCAGAATATTCATTCTTATTGTTTCTACATGTCCTATTAGGTGTAGGGGAAGAACTTCCCATCTTGTAAGATCATGTTTTATTTTGCCCATATGTTACGTGCCGTGGCACGTAGAAGTAGGTTTTTGTGTCTCTGTCTCCTTATAGGTTGTTGGGATCACGTGATCGAGCAGGAACGTGCTCCTCAGCCCTAGTCCTCT